>JASCZW010002253.1:0-174794 GCA_034211315.2 Aedes japonicus | reverse complement strand
TACATGAAATATTTTCTGCCAAATTGTGCATTGGATAACGCAGAAGATTCAATGTTTTCTGTTGTACACATGAATATTGTTCTTCGCAGTCTTCCGGATCAAGCCTAAGAAAACCAATTTCCCAGTACGGTTCGGCGATATTTAGTTTTTCTCTAAAAACTCCTACGTACTGGCAACTCTCGATCTATCTACCGATCTATGGTCGGTCCTACGTTGGAACAATAAAAATTAACTCTGAACAATCAAACTATTTTCACAACTTACGGTAGCTACAACAACAAACACTATGACAACAAAGTTCTATGTACTAAACGGAAAATCTACAAACATCACTTAATAAACTAGCACCATTCCTCCTCTATGTGCAGAACGAACAATAACAGCTGCGATGGCTGCTCGACCTCCGTGATCAGCTGCATGCGCTTGTGTACGTTTTGTTGTTGTTATTGTGTCTGCCGGCCAACAATTATCACTCACCGAGGTGCGTTCACAGCTCGCCGTCCGTTCACAGCTGTTGTTTGTTTTCGGCAACCCTTTCAGGACCGGGTTTTCAATATTGCCGACGGCAACAAATATCTCATACAAGCTGTATCTCGAGATCCTAGTCATCTAAGAAGATGCCGTCTTCGACAAAGTTGTACAAGTCTGACGCTATTTTGGAATACAAGATGGTTGCTTCCGGTTTGCAATAAAAAAAACTGAGAAATACTGTCAAATACCCTGCAATATCGAAATTTTTAAATAAAAAATGGCGTAGAATGGCTAGAAATCGATGTCTGACTTCATTTTGGAATCCAAGATGGCGGCCTCTGATATCGGAAAAATGGGAAATACTGTCAAATACTCTGCAATGAAGATATTTTTGAAACGCAGACTAAGTCTTGGTGCTGGAAATCGATAACCGACTTCATTTAAAAACACGAAATGGCGGCTACAGCTCTGTATAGAGTGGGAAATACTATCAAATAATATTACTACTCAGGTAACCAATAAGCAGTCCCAAAGCGTCTAAACGGCAGCCTATCAAGCATTTAAGTTGCCTTAAATGCAACATAAATGCCACTTTTGGCCCAATATACGGCTGCTTTACTGCAATGCTATGGTAATGCTTCATTTATGCAATTTTGCATTCGAAATGCTTATTACAGGCTACAAGCGTTTAAACAGTATTTGAAATGCAGCTTTACAGCAGTTAGCATTCAAGATGCTTAAATAATGCTGCTTGTAGCATCTGAAATGCAGATTTAGCGTCGATTTACTGCACATGCTAATGCTTATTGGTTACCTTTTCTATCAAGAACGGCGTTCAAAGACTGTAAATTGATGTTTGAAACCATTTCATTATCTAAAATGGCGACTTATGTTTCAGGAAAACGGGGATATACTATCAAATAACCTGCTATTTTGATACGTGAACTGCGTATTGAAGCTATCAAGGAGATAAGTAACGGTGCAAACAAAGGAAAAACGAAAGAAATGCTACACAAGGTGAAGGAAATCAAAATTGATGCTGCAATCTTACGAGGGCTGATTGACTTTAAGGCAAAGGGCGACGAACCTCCGCTGGCTGACAGGCGAGCTCAATCAAACCAAAAATCTTGGACTTCAACACACCGACGATAGTGCGATAATGAAACTATATTTATTCGAAAACGTGACGGAAAGTGCAACAAATAGGACGGAGATTTAGGTCTAAAAATCAGTCGACAATCGGTTTAACCGATTCTATAAAGTCAGATTTTAGTTAAATTTTCACTAAATATTCGTAAAGTTAGCACTTTATTAATATACACAGAAAATAATTCATGCCCAGATTCGTGAACTTCAGTCATGAATTCAAAAACAAGCAAAAAAACACCGTGAACTGCATCACGTAATAATGAACTAAATAACAAATATAGGGGAAAATCCTAAAAACGTGCTCTAGCTCACGGTCCATTTTCATTTTCGGGAGCGCTGTTTTTCTGTGTGTTAGTACAGATAATAAGATCGTACGATGATACTTAGTAAAAATGTGTGTGATTTTGAATGTTATTGCTAAAGAAGGAACCTGCCAATAATTTTGTTCCCCATCTAATCATCGATGAATCGCTGCCTTAATGTAAAAGCCCGAAAAAAAAAACAAAATGAATTAACGTTTGCATTAAAAAATTAGACAAAAATTTCCGATTTTTTATTGGTTTACCTCCACCCGCCCTGACAAAACAATCCATGCAGCATCAATCATAGTAGCCAATGAGCCACCAGACAAAATTTGACAGCTCTATCAGTCGAACTCTAACAGTGATGGCAGAAACAGTGAAGCAACTCCGTTCAGAAGTGTGCGCGTTCAAAGAACGGCACACAGCTGCGTCGAAAACGGACATCGTGTGGCACTTTGTGGACGCCAGGTACGCCCGTTTCGGCATCTACAACATCTTGGTACTAATAGACAACAATCAGAGCATCGAAAAAAAGCCCGGTTCCGGACGGCCGACGACCCTGAGCGACAAAAAACTACAAAGGATGCTGAAGAAGAAGACCGAGGGAAAAATGGCTACATCGCAGCGTGCGCTTGGCCGGGAGGTCGGTTCAACCGGTCAAACTGTGAAAAAGTACCTGCCGGACATTAATATACATGTCGGGAAGCGGAAGTCGCGTCTGGTTTCGGAGCTGCAGGCATTGACGCAGTGGCAGCGGCTGAATAAGATGGTCAACTCGATTTTCCCGGCGAATCGCTCCGTGGCGGGGATGATGGACGACGCGACCTATCTCACCCTGGCTGGCAACGACTGGCAGGGCACTTCGTATTTTACTTCCCCTACGAAGGAAGTGAGCTCCGAGGAGACGGTCCTTTCACACACGAAGTTCCTCAAGAAAGAGCTGCTGTGGCTGACAATCAGCGAGAACGGGATGTCAAAGCCGCTCTTCTTTCGCTCAGGACTGGCCGTGAACGGGGAAATTTATAGTACGAAATGCCTGCTGGAAGTTGCGTCGTTCATCAAGAAATACCATAAGGGCGAAGACACAGTGTTCTGGCTGGATCTGGCGTCGGCCCACTACTTGAAGCGATCGTTGGAGGAGATGGAGCGGCTGAATATCGATGTGGTACCCAAGTCGACGAATCCACCCAACGTCCCCCAGCTGCGTCCTATCGAGCATTTCTGGGCCATCCTGAAGCGTGAGATCTACTCCAACATTTTTTTCACGAAAACTGAGGAGGAATTGATAAATAAAACGAAGAAAGAACTCAAAACATGCCTACACGTATGTTTTCGTCCACCATGGCGAATATTCCAGTTAATTGGCAGAAGGCTGGTCGTAAGGGCGTAGATTTTTTTTTGCAAGTAAGCTTAAATAATTACCTTGCATGGGAAATTTATCAAAAGCAAATTTCACGAGATATCACTGGAATTTTCGAAACAAAAAAGTTGGATTTGCAGTAGAATCCGTATTGGTAAACGGTGCACAGTGGCACAACTCTGAAAAAAGACGATCAAAAACATTTTCACCCTTTTGTCATCATTTTATCGACTAAGTGTTTAAAGAAGAGTTGCTCAATATATTATTCCACAGCTTTTGAAAAAACACGCATAACCTTGCATGAAGGCTTAACTACACTTTCAAATTCTAACTTTTTCCAGCTACGACATAACGGGTTGTTGTCTTCGACAAAGTTGTAGATCAAGTAATTTTAAGAAAAGTTGCTGAAGACACTAAGTTTTTAGAGCCTTACGTTAAAGAAATATAATTGGTTTTCTTTCACTCCTACCTTGAGCTGTTTTTTTTTAGATAATTAGTACATTGTTCATATTTGACGATTTTAATACGTTCTAATTGAGAAATTGTTGAACTTATTAAAATACACGTTTTTGCTGAACACACCAATGCTCTCTGATGACCAAATTTTGATATATGGTGATTGAAGTGTCTGTGTGACGTCATAATCAACCGCTTCAAAAAGGGTGGGCGGGTCCTGGCGGGATCTATAACAGGTTGTACTTGAAAGATTATCTTATGAACAAGTATTCCTGAAATTGTCAGCGTTGAGTACTGAAGGGTACATAGTAAAACGTCAGTTTGAAACAGTACAGGTTGTAAGCCTATTTATATTTCACTTGTAACGTAATGTTCAAAAAACTAAAAAAAAAATATTTTTGTTGATTCCCTACTATTTCGCGATCCACCTGTGGGACTGGCCTGAATTTGCCACAATCACGCCCAGCTTTTTTTGTCGCAACATTTCTTGCTTGGAAGCCATCTCGATCACCACTTAACAGATTGTGACGTGTATTTTGTACAAATAAAAATTACAATCTAAACTAGTTTTTCTCAAAATCCCATAAATTTTTATCCACGCTCTAAGACCTAATACTCAGAAGAAAGAGTTGCATTTTTATGACGTAGGACTAAGTGTTTGCATTCTATACTGGGGTCCAATTTAAAAAAAAAAGGTTTTAAGCGTTAATATCTCAATTATTTTTCAATAGATTTTCAAAGTTTTTGCACCAATTGATCAGAAATATTTCTACGCGTCAGCTTTTAAAGGCAACAATGTTGATCTCGGGCCACAAACTATTGAAAAATTCGTAAATTTTAAGACTTGTCTTAAAAAGTATATTAACCCCTTCAGGCCTAAGTGGTCATACATCACCCCAAAAGGAAAATGACTGTATAATATCACAGACTAGACAAAAGTGTCACTGTCTTCGGTATATTTGTTTTACATCACTAATTTTGTCTGGGAAATGAAAAATAAAAAGTTAAAGGCCTAGTTGACCTTAAGGGTACCTAGAACATCCTGAATTTGAAGAAGTTTAGGAAGAACGAATAAATGCCATATGAATTGCACAAAGCGATGTTTAGGAATATCGTTTTGGTAAATTTTTGGTGGTAAACGTTAAATATGTTTGTGGCTTTCTGGGATGTTCTAGGTTATCCTAAATGTACTTGAGTTCAGTACTTCTGTTCCACTGTTGTAACAGTAGCGTTTAGGGCTACATAAGATTATGATATGAGTTCGAACATTTTGAATGAACCTTTCGAAAGGTGAACGGTCTTCATAATTTTGTGATACTCTAGGTCATCGGAACTGTCCTTGAGTTCAGAAATTAAGATCTACAGTAGTAACTATAGTTTTTGGGCTACACAAAGTAACGCTAAGTATTTAACCATATTCAGGGAATATTTTAGAACGTGAACAAACAGGACGAGATAAACTGGGATGATCGGGGTCATCCAAACTGTCCCTGAGTTCAGAACATAAGATCTACAGTTGTAACCGTAGGTTTTTTAAGTATGCAAAGCAACAATATGTAGTTAACACTATTCATTCTATAGTATAGAAGGCCAACAGCCATAATGCGACAATCTTGCGATGTTCTAGGTTATCCAAACTGCCATTAAGTTCAAAACATAAGATCTACAGTTGTAATTGTAGCTTTTTGGGCTATATAAGGTAACTATATGTATTCAAACATATATATTGATTCTTTTGGAAGGTCAACAGTCAATATGACCTTCTGGTCCTTTAGGTCATCCAAACTGTCCTGGCGTAAAGAACTTAGGAGTTACAGTTGCAACAGTAGTTTTTAGGCAATACAAACTTACAATAAATAATTAAAAATATTCATTTAATATTCTCAAAGGTCAACAAACATTATATAGCAATATTACATGTTCTGGGTCATCCAAACTATCCTTGAGATCAGAACATAGAACCTACAAAAAGCTTTCTGAGCTATGCAAAGTTACGCTGTCTATTAAAACATACTCATTCCCAACAAACGACAGTGTCGAACAAACGTCAGTTGGTCTTCCAAGATATTCAACCCAACAAACATGAATGCTGAACCGCTATTTGTTCAACCAAATTTGAAGAAGTAATTCAGCTTTCTAGAAGAAAAAGAAAATTTTGTTGAACAAGTAGTTGTTCAGCATTAATATTTCTTGGGTTGAATATCTTCGAAGACCAACAGACATTATGACATAATCTTCTAGGTTATCCAAACTATACTGGAATTCAAAACTGAGAATCTAAAGCTGTACATAACTGTAGATTTCTAGACCAAACAAAGTAACAACATGTATTTGACCAATTTAAGTTAGTCTTCTGAACGGTAAACAGATATAATGAGATATCTTGGGATGTTCTAAGTCACCAAAACTGCACTTGAGTACAGAAGTTAGGGTCTACAGTCGTAACATTAGCTTTATAACCTATGAAAGGCGACGATATGCTTTCAAACCCATTCATTGAATCTTCTGTAAGGTCACCAGTCATTATCAGATTATCTTGGGATGTTCAAGTTCATAAAGACCGACTTGAGTTCAGAACTTAAGACATACAGTAGTAACGATAACTATTCGAACATATTCAATAAATGTTCTGAAACGTATACATACATCATATAGTAATCTTGTTAGTTTAAGGTCATTCAATAGTTAAGGTCTACAATTGTGACAGTAGCTTTATTGGCTATACAAAGTTAAGCTAATTTGTTGTCTGTTGGACTTCCAGGACAGTTTGGACGACCTAGCACAGCTCAAACAGTATTTTCTATTTTTTAAATAATTTCCATGTTATTGAGCACCAATTAATTCTGAACACACAAAATTGCTTTTATAATAACGCTTGGAAAATTTCAGGTCGGAAAGGCTAAATTCAAAGAATATTGCATTGTAGGTATTATATGAATGGCTTACATTTTGTTGTATAGTCCTACGTCATCATTCTGAACAGCCCAATATGGGGCTGTACGTTGTAGTTTTTTTATAGTCTAACAGCGCACTTTAAACTATATAGGGTGCTGCAGAAAAAAATGCAAAAATTTGTTCTATTTCTTCCAAATCCCATATTCAACCAAGCAATAATATCAACATTTTCGAGTGCAGTTTTCTTTATAAAGGCCTTTTACACAAATTTATTCAATGTCTCCTCCATTTTTATTAATAACATCCTCGAGCCGACGCCGGAAGCCAGAACATGCCTTTCGGACGTTATTCTCCGACATTGACTGCCATGTGCGTGTTATGGTTGACTTCAGAGTTTTCACACTAGGGTGTGATGTTTTGCTTCAACTAGGGGCCATCAAATCCTTCGGCCAAAACTTCATGTTGTCGTTCAACCATTGTTGGGTTCGATTGGACGTGTGACACGGCGCTCCATCCTGCTGTAAGACAACGTTTTGGTCCTCGGAGAAGTTGGATTTCACCCAGGGAAGCACTTGGTCCTTTAAAATACCGATGTACACTTCGGTATTGATTTTAACTCCAGCATCGATGCTGAAAAGCTTTTCGTTTGAGAACAGAATTATCATTTTTCCTTTTTCAACAAGGAAAGCAATCTCTTGGAACGAGTCACTCGTAGTTCCTTGCCCCGGCCCGTAATCAAGTGGCGTATCACTCTGGCTCTGGAAGATGCATGTAGGTCTTCTTTGATGATTCTCCGCATTGATTTCTCCGAAATATTGGCTTCCTTTGCAAGTTTTCTTATGGAACGCACCGGGTTGCGAGCAATTTTTGCACGGACCGATTTGATCACGTTCGGCGTGCGTGCAAAGCTCGGACGTCCGCATCTCGGCTTCCGCTGCCTAGGACCATCCTGCAGGGACTGTTTTATGCGGTAATCTGTTGCCAAATAGCACCCTACCACCTTGGCAATCTCTTTCGGCTTCTTCTGGGCGAGCAACAAACTGGTAATCACTTCTTTCGCGAACTTTTTGATGAATTTGCAATAAAACAAATAGAATGCTTGGATGCAGCACTTGAAAGTAAACATAAACAAATACACTTTCGCCAGAAATTAGTCATTAGCTACACGAATTAACCCAATACTCAAGTTTGAACATTTTCGCATTATTTTCTGCCGCACCCTGTACAAAGCGAGCCAGGAGTATGTTAAAGATCTTTTTACCCCTCAATGGGTAGAAAAATACACATCTTTTGATCTCTCATGGAAAATCCAAAATTGGTAGTAGGTATGCATTATTTTGATTTCAAAAGTAGTAGTTAGGAAGTATTTTTTGACATCTTCATATACTATCAAAAAATTGGTACATTTTTATCAATCGTTGGGTACTGGCCGGTTACAATGTAGCTTTTCCGTTGCATCTTCCTCCAATGGCAGTGTCCTGGAAGAGGCAGAAACATTGGAGTGGTTTGTTCTAATCGCTGCTAATGAGTAATTTCCCAGATTGGAAGCCAAACTAGATCGCACCTATTGCCCGGGTAATTAAACTCACGCATTCCGATAAATTGTGTGCGCTCCCAATTCGTGCAAACGGCGATGGCGAAAGTAATGGTCGTTCTGTTTTTTTTCGGCAAAATCTTCGGCGTCAATACAAGGATCGGTTCCGGCATCGGGAACCGTTGATCCATGCGCCATCGATCGAGTGTAATGTACAAATGTTTGTATTGAATTTCACTGGAGCCATCAATTTCTTTTTTCACATATGATCGGATCGTTGAAAGACGTTGTATCGTGGCAGATAAGAACGTTTACACTATACAAGCTCTCGATAGTGAATGGGTGAGATCCTACCATTATATTGTTCAAAATTCAAATATTTACAAATTTCTATTGTATCCAATTTAACGATACGAAGTTTCGGTATGTCCACGCATCCTTCCTCCCCTGTAGATTCGTTTTGGCTCAAATCTATTAGTTGTAATCCAAATCAATTTACAGAATCATCTTTGCAATTAGCGCAACGCAGTAGGCCTGGCCGCTTTGGCGCTTGTAGCATATCAAAGCTGCAAACATAAATATTGACACATAAAATTTTCACTAGAGAAATTCCATCACGTCCGCATTATCCACATTCAAACTTTTTCTATTTTCACAATATGCACCATAGTTCGAATTGCATTTTCTATTCGGGTTAGTAGCATGCACACAATGTACGAAAGCGTAATCGTTTGCCTGATTTTGACAGTTATTTTCCCATAGGTTTTCTGTCAAATTTTTGTCAACGGTACGCAGTCGTATCCTTAGTGGGAAGCCTTCAGAATCATCGCTCAAACCTTTGCCCGTGTGATGTGTACTTAAGATTTCCGTCGAAAGCGCCCTGCTTCTGATTTTCAAACCGAATTTGATTTGCAAATATCTGAACAAAAAATATACATCGATAGGTTTCTGTCAACCTTGGGGGAACCATGAAGAAACACCAGAACGGCAGGCAAGCCACCTCAGATGCCCAGATGATTGGCCTACTTAATGGATTTTCCTGATTCTCATGCTAATTTATGTCTCCGAGGTTGATTGGTCTCCGATTGGAACGGAATCGGGAATCTCGGCGTGAGCATCGCATTCAATTCCCTCCTCGGGGGAGGCATTGTTGGCTTATTGTGTTGTCGTTTGTCGATTGAATTATTCCTTCTTCGAGTTTCGGGTTGGTCTCTCAAGTTTTGATATTCGAGGAGAGAGAGCAAAAAAAAATGCTTTTACGGAAAGCGTGTCATTCGTACAGCAGGGACAGGAGGAAGGCTCGTGAATCGTGGGGAAGAGATTGGATTGCGAAGAATGTTGTCAATCTGATACTTTGGAAACAAATTGAGTGTTGGAGGGAATGTCATCGAGCTATCGATTACTTGGATGAAATTGGCGAAAGACAACTGACTCAATTATGCGTTACTTGAGACGGAAGAACTCTGAGAAACAAGAATGCTTAAGGTACTTACGGAGGGGATGGGTACTTTTTCAGATTCGGTATAGGCGCAGCTTAAAAGCAATGCGAACCCTTCCTGGTCGGATCTAGAAATTTATCGTAAAAGGAATTTTTACGTCTCTTTGGGCGTGAGGGTATGTAGATTTTGAGATTTAATCGAAATTATCAGAATGTAAAAAAAGCTTATAGGGATTGTATGCGTATAATGGACCCTGTGCGTATAATGGACACCCTGCCATACTTTTGCAATTATTTCGTTATTATCGTATTTAACCTAAGCATTGTCAGTGAAAACACATAGTATCAACATTAAAACAAAGGTGAGAATATGATTCCTCACAAATTTCACACATAAAACATCATTATTAATTATTTTTACCTGAGCACTGCATGGTACAGTGATTTGTAAGAATTTTCGTTACAGGAGAGAAAAAAGTAAACTGATCATGTAAATAAATTGTAGATAATAAAAAGGCATTTTCAACACGCTAATACTTAGTACCTATATTCAATTTTACTATGCAGATATAAAAACAATGAAAAATTGTAAAAAAATGTATAAACTTTGAAGGTCCATTATGCGACTGATTGGAAGTGCTTTGTTGCCTATTTCCAACCCCTCATTTGTTTTTGTAAGCAAACTGAACTTATTTTATGCTCACCGTCTAAAGTGGAAATTGTTGATCAAAATGGGAAAAATTAATAAATGTAAGCATACTTACACGGAATCTGAAGTGCAACAGTGAATTCGAGCGATGAAAAACCATGTTCCGATTAAACAGGTGTGCAAGCAGAATAAAATTCCACGCTCTACCGTGAAGTATTGCCTCGGGAAAAGCTGGTCTGGAAGAGCTAGGAGAGGTCTACTAAACGGCACGTCTACCAAACGCAACGTCTACCAAACAAGGGCTACCAAACGTAACGCAAAGTCTTCCAATACAAAGTGATCAGATTTGATGAATTTTGTGGCATTTTGGAGTTGGCAATTAGGGCCAGCACTCGCTTTCGACCCATTTGTACAAACCTTACAAGTTTTGTATTATAGGTCGAAGACTGGAACAAAATTCATGTAGGTGCTTTTGCCTTTATAGAGGCTTTTAGTCATTGCCTAGTACGCCTCTTTTATAATAATTGTGTAGAAACGTATTTCATAAGGAATGAGGAATATTCAAGAATTGAAAATAGTGTATACAGATAATCTGGATGATCTCTCCAGCCGCATCGTGAAGGTTCGTATGCAGCATCATCTAATGAAGTAATCAATCTGAAAAAAAAAACGAAATCTGAGAAAAATCGAGCTGAACGCATAAAGAACGCAGAATTGACGAAGTTGTCTACGATAACAAAATTGGAGCAAAAATTGTCTCGTTTGAAGAACAATAGCCAGACTGGAGATGTTTTGAAGAATGGTTAAATTTTCAAATATGACTAAATGTTCATGGTTGACCTTACATGCTTGAATTATGAAATACTAAATAGTTTGTTATACACACTTCAATTTTTAACAGAAATCTGTACAGTTCCAACAGCTGAACGTTCGGCATTGCGATTTTACGGATTTCGGTGAAATTTTACAGATATCTGTAAGAAAAACTACCGGATTTGGGTTGAAATTTTACCGAAATCCGTAAAATCAGATAACCGAACGTTCAGCTGTTGAGAATTCGGTTTCTGTAAAATAATCTGAGTGTGTATGGGAAGGTCCATTAATTATGTCACGCAGTAAGGGGGGAGGGAGGGGCTTGGGAAAACGTGACGATCCATACAAAAAAATTTGAAGGTCCATACAAAAAAACGTGGGAAGGGGGGGACGGTGGGGTTTTAAAAAGTCAATTTTTGCGTGACGTAATTAATGGACGTTCCCTATGTCTATTTTGTATTCCACATAAATTTTTTTTGTATACACACGCATGTTACAACTTATTCAACTAGGGTAAATGTACCGAATTTAACCATCTCTGTTCATATCCGTGGAAAGTGTCACATAAGACTGATTTGTTCACACATAAACAGAGCCCACTGAGAAACACATATTTGACAGATGAAAAGTATAAGTGGTGTTGTGTACACATAGGAAGTATGAGTGGTTAAAAATAGCTATCATTTGTTGATCACATTGCAAAAAATTATGTGTCGAACTCAAATATATTATCACTACTTTTCTATCAGTGTACGGGAACGTATATATTCTGGTCATGTATGTATTTTGTTCACTTTGCTGTAAAATACATTATATACGGTGTTCGGTTCCTTAGCGCCAATATTTTCCGGGCGACAGGGGATGATATTTGAAGAAAAAGAAATGTTATACGCATATGGAGAGAGCTCATAGTTTACGGAGTTCTTGATCTTTTATTTTTTTGGTTCGTGTTAGTCTTAAATTGACTGTAACTTAATATGATATTAAGCAAGAATATATTTCCTTCATTCGAAAGCTAAGAGAGTTTTCTACTTAAAATTTTAATTTAAATGTTGAGTTGTTGTAATTTAGTGGCTTAGGGATAACAATGTTTTAAACTTCTCATTTTATAAGGGTTATTTTATCATGTTTTTAGAAAAAAAAACAGCTGTAGTTGATAGAACAATGGCTTTAAACGTGTTCTACATCTTTCTCTTTGACACAAACTTTCTATCTTGCTTAGTTTTTCTTTAAATTTGAATGCAACATGTTGTGCCTGCATTCAACCCAACCGTAGTTATGTCTGCGCAGGACGCACATCACACTTGATTACCGCGCTGCTTGGTGTCCAAGGAGAAGAATGTTATAGCTCAAATGTTTTCAAAACAGTACTACACGGCTTCCTGAAAACAACTAAGTTTTTTTGTCCAGAAGAGTTAGCAGATAGTCCATCCGCAGTCCAAATAGAATCTTGCTAAATAACATAATTTTTAATTACTGCCAATTTAAGACTACCATGTACCAAAAAAAATAAAAGTTCAACAACTCCGTAAAATATGAGATTTGACGATCTGCGTAGAACAACTTTTTCCTCAAATATCATCCCCTATCGTCCCTGAAAATCTCAGAAGCATCTCAGATTGTAATAGTTTTATTTAATACCTAGATTGAAACTAGATAGATTTCAACACAGGTGTTGTTACACATCGGATGCGTTTAGAATGTTTTCTATTTGAAGGTGGTTATAATATATACAAGTCCAAAATATATGCGTTACCCTATTTGTCTACGAGATAACAAATTGGTTTAGCATCGTCAGATCAATCATTTTAATCAAATTACATGATATGCGTATTTTGGACCCGGGTCTATAATGCGCATTATAGACCCGTGTCCAAAATAAGCAAATGGGTCCAAAAAAGGCACATTATGATCAGCGCAAATTATCAATGTTTACCTGGAAAACCTAGCCTCAAAAATAGAGTTTACTATAATTTTGTGTAAATAACTTGTTATTTTCATCAAATGTGGGATTGTTGTACAAATAGTTAATAACTTTATTATGGAATACATCGAAACTGTTCAAAGCTTCTACTAAGGGGTCCATTACTAGCATATAAACCCTACCTTGACGGCGGTCGGTTTGAAGTTTCGTAAAAAATTTCACATCCTTGATATGCGGTTAATAATATTACAAAAAGTCGAAAGACAAAAGGTTGAAAGGACAAAAGGTCCAAGGTACCAAAGGTCGAATGGACAGAATGTCGAATGTGCAGAGTGTTGCAACCACTAATTCGTAGCTATCGCCTAATGTCGTTTTCACAAATGCCTCTGTGTATTTTGGTGCTAATTTAGCACAGTAATCTTTTGATTTATCTGACTGAATTGTACACTTCTTCATTACCCTCTCTCCTACTCGATAAGTTGGGGCATTCCTGTTGGAACGCAGATTATAATATTTAGCTTGTTTCTGATAAACTTCTGCAAGGTTCTTGCGTACTTCGGTTTGTATCTTCTGTTGACTTTGATCAGTGAAACTTGCATTCGTCGACGAGTTAGTGTTCCTGATTCTCTCATACTCAATTCCGTTTGTGATCATTTCGTGACCAAAAGTGAGGAAGTAAGGTGTGAATTTCATGAATTGAATTGAATTTCTAATTGCACATGCAATCTGCTGCAGATTATCGGCCCATTGTTTATGGTTTCCTTTCAAGGTGGCTCTTATCGCCGTTGTTACCACCTTATTTACTCTCTCCGTGTTGTTAACTTGGGGGTGGTACGAAGGTGTTAACCAATGTTTTACCCCATATTGCTTCAGTAGGAATGCAAACTCTTTAGATGTAAATTGAGAACCGTTATCTGTTAGTATCATCTCCGGTACTCCAAACAGCAGAAATATTGACTGTTCTAGGAAATTTACCAATGACGACGCAGTTGCCTGCTTGAATGGTTGCACCAAGATGAATTTTGAGAAAATATCGGTGACAACAAGCATGTGTATCTTCCTTTTCCTGAGGAAGGGAATGGTCCAACATAATCTAATGTTAGGAACTGCCATGGATAATCACAGTATTTCTTCTGCGATCCCATTGATGGAGTTGGGTTGATAGTGATTCCTTTTGAAGTTTTGCAAGCCAAGCAACCTTTACAGTATTTCTTTACTTCCGAAGCCATTCTTGGCCAAAAATACCTCTCCTTGATAGTATTGACGGTTTTCTCGTAACCAAGGTGAGCTGAATCATGAGCCGACTTAATTATGTTTATCCTTTCCATCTCAGGAGGGTAGTATCGCCATTCAAACCGTTTATCCTTCAACTTCCCTGGTTCTTCTACAAACTTATAAATCCTATTACCCACAATTTTAAAATCTTTGTAGTCATGTGGGTCTTTGATTATTCGGTCGAGCAAGTTGGTATAACCGCTGTCTACAATCTCAATGGAATCGATACGTGACAAACAATCTGCCAACACATTATCTTTCCCTTACGATATTGCAGGATAAAATCGTATGATTGCAATTTGAGTGCCCAACGAAGTAACCTCGAGTTGGCATTGGCAGCTGATATCGTAAATAACCAAGTTATACTTTTACAGTCTGTAATTACAGTAAAAGTAGATCCTTCGATGTAGTGCCTGAAGTTCTCAACAGCTAATAGCACAGCTAAGCACTCTCTTTCAGTGGCCGAATATTTCCTTTGCGCGTTGGAAAGCTTTTTACTGTAATACCCAATTATCCGTTTCCCGTCTCTGAACTCCTGTAATAACGCGGCACCCACTGCCTGCTGAGATGCATCTGTTTCAATGATGAAGGGACGTGCATAATCTGGGTTCGCTAAAACAGGTGCGGATGTTAAAACTGATTTTAGTTCATTCAACGCTTTTTCGGCACCATTCGACCAACTGAATTTCTTGGATTTTTTTTAGTAAGTCGGTTATCGGTGCTGTCAAGTGACTATACTGCGCAATAAATTTTTGATAAAATCCCATAAGGCCCATCAATCTTCTAACATCTCTTATGGATTTAGGTCTTGGGTAATTCAATATGGGCTCCAACTTTGCACTATCTATTGATAACCCATTTTCTGTCAGTATATATCCAAGATAACGTATTTGCCTCCGGCAGAAACGGCTTTTCTCAACAGAAATCGTTAGGCCTGCCTTTTTCAGCCTACGAGCTACTTCTTCCAAGAGGCGGAAGTGATTCCGTGGCGATAATAATATCGTCCAAATAGACAAACACGAAGGGTTCTAAATCGAACCCCATGGTAAGGTTCATCAACCTATTCATTGTAAACGGTGCATTTTTCAAACCGAAAGGAACAACTTTGAATCTGAATAAACCTTTTGGAGTTCTTAAGGCTGTATAATTCCGCGATGCTTCTTTCAATGGGATTTGAAAGTACGCAACCTTTAAATCCTCGATACTGAAAAATTTCGCCTTTTGAAGACGATGAAATATCTCAGACATGTTTCTCATGGGGTAGGCGTCTTTTTTAGTTACCGAATTTATTCGTCGGGAGTCCAGGCAAACTCTTATTTTCCCGTTCGCCTTTTGAACTGGAACCAGTGGGCTCGCAAACTCCGCCGTACATTCCTCGATCACACGTAAACTTTTCCATCGCTCTAGCTCTTCCTCGATCTTCTCCCAAATCTTAGGTGAGTATCGGTACATCGGCAGGTCTCTCATCTTACCATCTTCAATAAGTTCTATCTCATGCTCAATGAGAGAAGTTTGCCCTAAACTGTTTGAACTAGTGCAATCAAAATTTTTCAGTGTGCTTTGGAGCATCTTATGTTCTTCCGGTGTTAGGACGTGTTCGGTTTCAACTGTTTCGATCGCCTCTCCTGGACTTTCCGGTAGTTATGAGACCTTTTCCCAGAGGACCCCTTGAACGGTCGTTGGTGGCTTACAGAAAAACAATTATATAAAGAAACGCCAAATTTCTAAACTAACAGTCAACGGACGAACGTATTCTCTAAGAGGGAATCTCTAACTCTGCCATGGGAGGAAAAAGAGAGCCGAATAGCGAAAGGAAGCGTATGCTTACCCAAAAAGGGCGAAACGAGGAAAAGCGAATGTGACGTAGTATCTGAGGTTTATTTAAGGAGCAGTTTTTAAAATCGGTACAAAGGGGTTTCAACTCTTCTAATTAGTTTATATTATTTTAGCATTCGTTCGTGTTGGGCTTCCTTAATAATGTACGGAAAGAGCAGAATCATGGCCATGAAAAAACATGCTCACATACCTGCGCAGGATTTTTGATTACTTGACTTGATGATGGCGTTGGATGGGGGCTCGACGACTCGAAGATGGCGGTTGATGACGGCTCGACGGCTCGAAGATGGCGCTTGAGGACGCCCTACCAGACTAAGCGCTGATGTCCGCGGTGATGGCGACGAAACGTGCTACAGGATGGCGGGCAGCAAGTGACTCGTGCGCAGTATGGCCGAGATAAAGTTGCGGAGGGAGTGGCGGCTGGACGGAAGACTTCCGCTTTGGTCTCGAGAGCCAAGCGACGACGGTTGGTCGTGCTGTCCCGGGTGATTCGTTCCGCAAGGATAAAGGGCCAACGTACCTTCGCACGGCTTCGCGTACTATGTTTCCGCTATGACCGCCCGTGATGAAATGAACTAATTACCGAATTAGTCATCTCGTCAATTTGGATAAATCTAACAATAACTTGTTTCGGAACCTGGATTTATGAATATGACTAAACTGTAGCTCTTGACTAATTCTACAACTGTGTCAAGCAGTCAAAAGTTAAATATTCACTGTCCTATTCCAATAATATTCAATGATAAATATCATTTGAATATTTCAATATTGCACGCTCACGTCTTAGATTTAATAAAACAAGAACAACACATTCTGAGACAAAATTATTAAAAACAATCAAGCACAACAATTCCATCAACCATATTTTGAAAATCAGCTTCTGTTGGGAGGGTTCTTGTCCTTGAGCACCACTTGAACGTTGTAGGCTGTATACCACGGCCTTTTTTCCGTAATGGCAAGATGCCAAATCCGGTCAAAATAGAACGGAATAATGGTGTCGCTCCAGGAAAGACAGTAGACGTTTCTGTAGGCACTCGGTCAGATAAGTTTCCTGGTTGACGGTTCCGGTCCGGTAAAGGTTGCTCTTCAAGCCACAGGTACAGATGGCCTGCTACACAAGATATTTTTGTTTCTTCGAGAACTTTGACAGTATAATATGCTTGAAAACATCTGCCACCTTTCCCCGTCCGGTTGCAGTATAAAATGCCTGTTCAGGAAGCTGTTTAAAGTCTACCTTGATGTAAGTTTCATCGTCCTGTTCCACGCAATCAAACTTCTTCAGCATCGCCCAATCAACTTTCGCGATCGTGTTTTGTTTATCGTCATGATTTGGAGTCACCACTTTCTTGTAAGTCGACGGACCAGCTCGTTTTTTAGCTCTATCCACGGTTAAAGGCGCCATTCCCAGCTTCTTTGCGACATCTCGGACGGAGAGGTTGGGGTTCCGCTCGAAACAGCGGGCAACTCTTTTTGTCGTCGCTGTGGCCTTCGGCTTTCGATTTCCCCTCGATCCAGCTTTCCTGGCAGTCGACAAACGTTCACCAAACACTCTTATAACGTTGGTTATAGTTGATTTAGCCACATTCAACAATTTCACCAACTTAGCGTAAGAGTAGTTTGGATTTTCGCCATACATGTGCAAAATTTTGATGCGTTGCTTCTCTTCCTTCGACGACATTATGATAACTGAAGTGCTAATCTCAAAATCAATATAAAGGGCGATACGGTCAAAATTTGGTCAATATCAACTTGACGTATTTCTTTCAATTTTGCATTTAAAAAACCTGAACACCCCTCATTTTGAAGGTGTGTGTGTGTAAAATGTTGCTCCTATTTTGATATTGGAATTCACTCTTCAGTTGTCAAAATGCCGTTCAAGCAAGAAGAGCAGCGTATCAAAATTTTGCTCGCGCATCGCGAAAATCCGAGCTACTCGCACGCAAAGTTGGCAAAATCGCTAAAAGTTGCCAAATCAACCGTTACAAATGTAATTAAAGTGTTTGGGGAACGTTTGTCGACAGCCAGGAAGTCTGGATCGGGGGAAATCGAAAACCGGAAGCCGCTGAGACGACAAAGAGAGTTGCCGGTAGTTTCAAGCGAAACCTAACCTATCTCTCCGAGATGCCGCAAATAAGCTGGGTGTATCGTCTACAACCGTGCATCGAGCCAAAAACGAGCCGGACTATCGACTTACAAGAAGGTAGTGACTCCAAATCGCGATGATAAACAAAATACGACGGCCAAAGCGCGATCCCGGAGGCTGTACACGACGATGCTGACGAAGTTTGACTGCGTGGTAATGGACGACAAAACCTACGTCAAAGCCGACTACAAGCAGCTTCCGGGACAGGAGTTTTATACGGCAAAGGAAGGGGAAAGGTAGCAGATATTTTCAAGCACACGAAACTGTCAAAGTTCGCAAAGAAATATCTGGTTTGGCAAGCCATCTGTACCTGTGGCTTGAAAAGCAGCATTTTCCATAGCTTCCCGGACCTGTCAACCAAGAAATTTACGTGAAAGAGTGTTTGAATAAACGTGTACTGCCTTTCCTGAAGAAACACGGTTGTTCCGTACTGTTTTGGCCGGATTTGCATCTTGCCATTACGGTAAAAAGGCCATGGGTAGTGGTACGCCGCCAACAAGTGCAGGTGGTTCCCAAGGACAAGAACCCTCCCAACACGCCAGAGCTCCGCCCAATTGAGAAATACTGGGCTATTGTCAAGCGGAACCTAAAGAAGACCAGAAAAACTGCTAAGGACGAGCAGCAGTTCAAGGCAAACTGGCTTTCTGCGGCGAAGAAGGTGGACAAGGTGGCTGTACAAAATATGATGGCGGGAGTCAAGCGTAAGGCCCGAGCAATTCGGATTTGGAAAAGCGGAAGCCTAACTGAATATTTTTCCTGAATTTTATACTAATTGAACTTGAAAAAGGAATTTAATTTGATTTTTAAATAAACGATTTCACCGGATTTACACGCGTTTTCCCTTGACCAAATTTTGACCGTATCACCCTTTAGTAAACAGCTCAAACCCTCTAGGATTCACCGTATTCTGTTTAGCGGTTCTGTTAGGTGCCGTCCTTATCTTGAAGCCACGAAGTCCGGCCCGCTTTATTGCCTGCTGGATGCACCAGACGGAAGACCATACCATCTTTGCCACGTCACGATTGGAATGGTTCGGATTGCGCTTGAAGTCTTCGCTTTCCTTCCGCTGCCAGTTCGTCGCTGGGTCTCCTTGAATGATTTTACCACACGAGGCCCAGTCGAATTGTAGATTTCTAACTGTTTCGCGATCTACCTGTGGGACTGGCCTGGATTTTCCGCGACCGCGCACATATTTTTTTTGTCGAAGCACTTCTTGTTTGTAAGCCATCTCGATAACCATTTGAAAAATTGTGACGAAATTTTGCATATGTTAACAATACAGTCTAAACTAGTTTTGACCAAAATTTCATAAATTTGTAAGTGTTTTTGTTTTTTTTCTAGTACAATATTTTTACAACAACGGTGGAGCCTAAACTGGGAACTTAGAATTTTATGCCGAGTCTCGGCTTTTTGAAACCGAAATCTGCACAGCCTACCTCTCGGTTTCGATCTCGGCTTTTTTTATGTTAACCGATCTCGGTTTGGGTCAAACTGAAAACTCGTATAGTTAGCTGGGAATTTAGGTACGAGCAAACTGATTTATTTATTTTTTTATTTATTAATTAATTTATTTATTTATTTATTTATTGATTTATTTATTTATTTATTTTTTATTTATTTATTTATTTATTTATTTATGTATTCATTTATTTATTTATTGATTTATTAATTTATTTATTTATTTATTCATTTATTTATTTCTTTATTTATTTATTTATTTATTTATTTATTTATTTATTTATTTATTTATTTATTTATATATTTATTTATTTATTTATTTATTTATTTATTTATTTATTTATTTATTGATTTATTTATTTATTTATTTATTTATTAATGCAGTAATCCGTAGCATGCGTGCATAGTTGGAGAACTTCCCGACGTGCTCATCGATGAATGAAGGTTCTTCTGCGGATGGAGTTGCAATGACGAGCGACTTTTTGGTTTCTCGTAGAGCTTCTTCGGGATCGGCAGGATTGGATTGAGCTATTGGCCATTCAGGAAGTTTCCGTTGTAGCCATTCTGGACCGTTCCACCAGAGCTCGCTTTGGATGAGTTTGTCCGCTGTCGTTCCTCTAGAGATGAGATCCGCTGGGTTCTGTATTCCGGCGACGTGATTCCACGAACAGTTTTCGGTGGCAAGCTGTTTCCTAGGTTTGAAACCTCCTTTCTTGAGTAGAGATTCCAGCTGCCTTCGGAGAGTGATTGCTTCTTCTACTGTGTTCGCTCCGGAAAACAAGTCGTCGACGTAGAAATCCTTCCGAAGAACGCTGGCAGCTTCGGGAAATTCATTTTGATCGTCTTCGGCGAGTCGTTGCAAAACACGAGTGGCAAGAAAAGGAGCGCTGGCGGTACCGTAAGTGACGGTTTTGAGCTCGTAGGTTGGCAGGCTGTCTTCTGGTGACGGACTCACACGATGTGTTGCAGTTTGTTGCTACAGTCATCTGTAAGTACTTGCCGATACATCTGCTTGACATCAGCGTTAAGTAGAATCGGTCGAATTCTGGATCGAATGGTGATCGATCGGAGATCTTCCTGCACTATGGGTCCGACCATTAGTGCGTCGTTCAAGGATGGCCCATTCGCTGTACGACAAGACGCGTCGAAGACCACGCGTACTTTCGTAGTGGTGCTGTGCTCTCGTATTACGGCATGATGCGGAAGATGATGGGAAGGATGTTGCGGTTGCTGGTAGTCTTTACGAGTTCCATGTGACCAAGCTGAAGGTATTCGTCCATGAAGTCTCGGTACTGTTTGCAGAGTTCATCATTTCGAGCGAGCTGACCTTGGAGGAGACGAAAGCGACGAATAGCAGTGCGACGGTTGTCGCCGAGGTTAGCGAGAACGTGTTCCTTCACAGGCAGAGAAACGATGTAGCGGCCTTCAGGAGTACGAGATACCGTTCGACGAAAGTGCTCTTCACACGCAGTTTCCTCCACCGAGTAACAAGTGCCAGTGCTGTCTTCCTCTAGTGACCAAAATTTCTCCATGAGCGCGTTCAAATCTGTAAGAGTGGCGACGTTGGCAACGATCGGAGTAGTTGAGGGACATTGGTTGCTTTTCCCAGAGACGACCCAACCAAAGACGGAATTGATGAGCGTTGGCAGACCAGGACCGAGTTGAATTCTACCCGAGACCTTGAACAGTTCGAAGAAGACTTCTGCACCCAAGATGAGATCGATTGGGCTTCTTCGGCAAAATGCAGGATCTGCTAGTTGAATTCCAGGTGGAATATCCCATGACGATGTGTCAACGGAAGCTGAGGGCAAATCGATGGTGACCTTCGGAAGAACAAGTAGTTCGACGGTAGTAGTGTATTCACAGATACGAGAGCGGATCTTGGAAAGGAATTTGGGTTCACGCTGGGCCTTGACGAGTTGCGAAAACGATTCTGTAGCGAAACAACACTCGCTACCGGAGTCTAGCAATGCTCTAGCAGCATGTTCCGTCCCGTTGTCATCGACTACGATGACTACCGCGGTGGCAAGGAGCACATTTATCCTTCCGCGTCCAGCGGAGGCGCAGCTGGCATACTCGTCGAGGGTTGCTGATACAGAAACTGATGATTGATCGGTAGATTGTTGGCTTGAATTGTCTTTCGGTTGAGGTGAGTCGGCGATTTTCACGCTAGTTGTAGCGGAACCTTGGCAAAGCTGGGTGTGATGGTGTCCTCTACATTTGCGGCAAGTGCTTGACGACGGGCATTCCTTGGCCATATGCCCCATTCGCAAACAGTTGCGGCACAACTGATGTCGACGAACTTCTCTCTCCTTATCATCAACGCTCAGTTTAGAAAACACGACACATTGGTACAGAGGATGATGATCCGAGCAAGCAACACATTTACGTTGGTTGGTTGGACTTGCTCCATGGCTGGCAACCACTCGTTGAGCTGGTCTCTTGTTGACGTTGATCGGCGGTGGAGTCTCGATGGATTTCCGATGGTTTGAAGGACTGAAACTCGACGTTGGATAAAGGTTGTGAGATTCTGGAACGATACGGCGTTGAGTGTTGAAGCGTGTTCTTCCCAATCTCGCCGGGTAGTGGGGTCTAGACGGATGCTCAGCATGCGAATCAGTAGGATGTCCCAGTATTCCGTTTTTTCCCCGAGCTGATGCAGGACCTTTACGTTGGCTTCGAATTTTTCGACCAGCGAGTGAAGCTCTGAAGCGGACTCCTTTCTGACGGAGGAAAACTCGAACAGTGAGTCGACGTACGACTGTTTCAGGCGTACTGGGTTCTGATAATGGTCCAAAAGTAGATTCCACGCGACCTGGTAGTTGTTGGCACTGAGAGCGATAGTTTGTAACGAGCTTCAAAGCATCCCCAGAGAGCGACGACCGAAGGTAGTAGAACTTTTGGATGTTCGACAGGTCATGCGACGAGTGAACCAACGATACGAAAAGGTCGTGGAAGTTCATCCATTGATCGAGATTTCCGGCGAAAATTGGCAGTTTGATATCAGGCAATCGTACGTGCGACGACATAGGACTTTGCGTGGTTGAAGAAGAAGACGAAGAAGGGCGCGTGGAGACATAGGAGTTTCAGATTTATTGACGGCGAGCAGAAATCCCTTCACCCTGAAGTACGACGTCTCGAACTCGATGCGCTCCTTGAGGTGAGCCGGCCATCGACTTCGTCCAGCGTTTCGAGCTCGGCTTGCATGGCGTTGAAGTCGTTCCAGATGGCCACGAATGAAAACAATATGGCGCATGGCGGTTGACAGATCAAAAGCCGAGCCTCGACTTACAACAAGACTAAACCGATATTCCGGCATGATAGGCAGCTGAGGTCGGTTGAAGTTTGGTTAGCGTTTGTGCTCGGCTTCCGGTGTTGCCAAGAATCGGTTGAATAATGAATTTACCCGATATTTCAGCTTCATGTGAAGCTGAGCAGTTTAATATGGAAATGCCGAGTGAATTCAGCTAAATGGCTATTTTACTTTTGAAAACACTATTGTCTGTTTATTTCAGAAGATGCGTAAAAATATTTCCCATTCATTGGTATTACTAACATAAAAAATCTTTTCATTTAAGACAGAGTTATAAGCGTTCAAAATCTCCAAACTTTTCGTTACGCCTCTGATTTCGGTTTTTGTAATTGCACACCAGTTGTCCAACGTCAAAAGAAAGCAGGTTGTCTCCTGCATTTATTTGCAAAATGCGAAACAGCCTGACAGCCAACGACAACGCCCTATGCCTTAGACGTCGGACGCCACGTTTTCCGGCATATTTATCTGTTGGCACGAAAAATGAATTGACCGTGGCGAGCGCGATTTGGCCGCGGTCGCCTATAAAACTGCATGTTTGCTTGACGATCTGGCTCGGCACTGGAAAAAATGCCATCACTTGAGACTTGCGGTTCCAGCCGCCGTCCCGGTCGTCATCGTGTGACACTGAAGTGATTCGCCACGCCATGCTGCTGCTGCCGGTGTTTATTAGAAAAGTGCGTGTGTTATCATGCAAATTAAATGACAAAAGTGTGCAGTGGGCCGTCGGTCGGTCGTCCTCTGCTTGCTGTGTGGTGAGTTCCGTTCTTTTTTTTTTTTTTTATGGTAACGACATACATATCGGCCCCTTTTGGACCATTCATTCCGGGGGCGAGTCGTGGAGGCTTGGCATATGGGCTTGGCAGGATATGGAAAACGTTTTCAACCCAGGCACCCCGGGGTTCGTGCTGTTGAATGGTGAGTGGTCGTTTGCATTTTGCATTTTTTTTTTTTTGAGTTGTTAGTTTTGGGACGAGGCGTAAAGAGATGAGGGAACTGCGAACAGTTTATTGCTGCGGATTTTTTTTGTTTTGTTTCGGTTTTCGAAAGTTAATTCCGCTGAGGGTGTTGAGCTGAAACAAATGGGCCACAATCGCGTTGTTATCATTTGTGACATGGACTGTGCAATGTGGCGAGGGAAATTTGTGGCAAGAGAGGAGGTTGTGGATTCAATATGGCCGGGTTTGAAAACGCCAGGATGGAAATGGATTAAATCTCGTAAACAAAAGAGTTTTTGAATCAAAGCGAGAATCAATGGTCAATTAAATAGCCAGTTAACAAAGGACAACATGCCCAACTGTGACTGATCAAATGGTTAATTCAATTCACAATGCTTAAAAAAATTTCAAAATATCCCCGGAATTCCACTCATGCCTCATCTCAACCTGGTGGAAAAGTTACTCCAGCGGGATTCCTCACAGTCATAATTTAACTCACCAAAATTGCTGGTTTATTTTCTGAAAATTGCACAAACAAAAGAGTCAAAAAGTTGTAGCCGAAATACAACAGCGCACGGCAACTGCTTTTTCGGAATCCTACCGTCTGCTTGGCTAGTGGCAACCAATCTTACTGTCGCCAACTCCCCGAAACAATTCGCATAAAAATTCAATTTAAATGCGAAATTTACAGAAACTGTGTCAAAGTGAATGTGGGAAAGTTTCGAGAGCGTCGCAAATCTGATACGGTAGGAGCCAGAAGTGGCGGTAGAAGGTTGACTATAAATGGACTTCGCGGGAGCGTCTGATCGGTCGCACTATCATTTTCCAGTGGAATTGGCGGGGTGTGAAGAGGTTGGCGAAGATGAACCGCAGGCTTTCGTCTTCATTAGAGGTGGACGTTGACTGCGTTGCCGTCGCCGTCGCCGTCGTCGTCGTCGTCGTCGTCGCGGCCACCACCGAGGTGTCGTTTGTCAAGCTGCCGCGCAAATTGGAGTGACAAAATGGGATTGGTTCTACCAGTGCAAATGCTCCGGGTTTTCGCCGATGAGTGCACTTCTGCTGCTAAGCTCTCCGACTGAATGATGGTGGTGGCTTCTGTGGACGGTGGTAATTTATGGTCTCGAATTGCGGTTTCTGCTACGAGTCACCCGGCGCTAGTCGAGTGATTTGTAGTAGTTGTTTGTTGTGCCGATTGGGGAGAAAATTGAAGGGTTTTGGAAGCGACTTGGAGAATCGTTTGTAGGGTATTGTTTTTTAAATTCAATTTGGATGGCAGTATTTTATGAAGCGGATAGAGCAGTCAAATTTGCTGAATATGAGTGGAACTGTTTTGGTTACTGAAGGACAAGCACAATATGGTTGAGAGCGGAATAAAGTTTAAAGCATAAAGCCACAAAGCCTTAAGAAATAGCGTAGTGGAGAAATTTCATGAATTTTGATACCAATATTGCCACGATTTCCTACTGAAATGTTCATCGTCACTCAAAATTTCACGAGAACCTGTTCCAGAATAACCGTTCTGGGGAAAAATCATCAGATGGCCACAAAACGTTTCGATATTCTGGAGAAATTGCATACACTTATTTCCAGAGTTTCCTTCTAAATATGTTCATGGCCACTCTAGGCCCCACCGGAACCTGTTACAGAATGGCCGTTTCAGGAACAAGTCGGCATACGGTCCACAATAGAATTAGAATAGTTTCTAGGAATTATTCAAAAGTGTCAGCCATTTCCGATATAATTCAATTGATATTCCCAAATAGTGACTCCGTACCGGATAACAGCCTGGAAAACCGGATTTTCGGGAACTAAATGAATCCAAACGAACATTGCCGATAATGTCCATGAAGCGAATGAGTTTTTGAATCTAATGGTGTCAAAAAAAGTAAATTAACTAGGTCACTTGTCAAAATTAGAGTACACATTACTCAGTATCAAATTTAAGTTGATTAAACATACAGATTGAAACGCTACTCATTTCTATCAAAAACCGATGCGCACCGACGGAGTGTTTTTAATTAAAAAAATTGTTTCAATTCCATAATTTATGTAATTTATATTTACATCCATAATTGATTTTTCCGGATCGTCGGCACTGGAAGAGTTTGACGGCGTCCGACGGGACTTTTGTAGTATTGGGGATACGGCTTTTTCCGAGAAATTCAATTCTCCCACATATCCTAAAATAAAGATTCCACAAGCGGAGAAGTGACAGCTTTCAAGATATCCTTTTAAGTATCGATATTTAAGTTCTATTAACATAGAAATACAAACATTTTTCTTACATTTCAACTTCCGAACCGTTTTCGAATCAATTTCCGATGTATCGAAAATCTTGGACTGAACCACGTTTTTCAATTTTGACAGATTGGTTATAATTACTTTATTTTTATAAGTATAGCGCTTTTACAATCAAAGTAGCATTTACTCAGTTTCATTATTTCAAGTTATAGTTATTTCAAGCTGAGTGAAATAGATCTGAACAAGCGTGCAGCCATCAGGCTTAAGCTTCAATCGCTGGGAAACAAAACACAGCTCAGTTCGCTGTGTTATCCACATTGTAACAGATATGCCTGTATTTATACTGCTTCATACTGTTTCCGACATTTGAAATATTATTCAAATTTCAAATTAAGGTATTTGGGTGCACTGAAACTGTTTTCAAATGATAACTATACACGGAACTGAGAAACTACATAAAATTTGCTTCTTTTGGCGCAACCGTAAACTATCGTTCAATAAGATAAATTTTGGTAAACTAAGGTTTACCTAAATATAGGTTAACGGGGGTAAACTATCAAGTAGGTAAATTGTAGGCAAAGCCAGCGGTGGGTAAAATTAACTTCCTAAGTGGTAAAAAATATCTACATGAACCAGACCATATAAAGCGAACATGGGGTAAATTTAATGCTGTTTTGATCAGATAAATAATAATAAATAAGAGCCTGTTCATAAACCACGTAGACTCATTTTTTGAAAATCTCAGGCCCCCTCTCCTACTTGTAGACTTTTTTCCATACAATTTTTTGAATTTTTTTATGGAGCGTAGACCTTGCCCCTCCCCCCTTTACTCAAAATTTTACTCCTAATACAACAAAAAGCTTATCGTTTAAATCGCATTACGTTTCATTTTTGTTTATAAGGAGGATTGTCAAACTCGATAATTTTAAGTTTATTCCATTGAAATGAGCCACGTGATACGTGAGTGGCCCCAGCACTGTCACTACTGTTGGTTCGAATCGGTTCTTACTCTCGAAATTTTGACATATTCTAATATTCTACTGAAATAAACCATCCGCACTTGTGAGTGGCCCCAACAGCATCCTTTCTGTTGATTTAAATCGGTCCTCCAACTCGATGATTTAATGTTTTCTTGTATTCCATTGAACTGATCGATTATTTTGATTACAACTGCAGATTTTGATACTCAAAACCAGAGCTTAAAAATATCATATTCAATTCTCAAATTGCACACTGACTGAGTCAAAATATTAGTCATCACGCACTGTTCCTAGCGAACATGAAGTAAACACAAATTTGCCTTCATGTATCTCTTGTGCAAGATGAGTCAACTTGTTTTGTGTTGCTTTACTTTGATCATTCATTCGTTCCAGAAAGCAGTGAATGTACGTAAGCGTAAACAACTCATTCAATTTCAACGTTCTACCGTGAAGACGAAAGAACAGTCATTCATTTGGAGAATCAATGAAGTGGAAAAAATCAAAACTTCTCGAATCGATCCAGCAAATGCCTTTTCTCGAACAAATGCCCCACAAACTCTGTAGCGATTTCTGCCATTTTGGCCTTTTGGCTTCCTTTGCCTTCAGCCATGTTCGGGAATACTTGAAATCCTGTGACAAAAAAAATCACTCACGAACGCGAAAATGAATGACTGGTTACAAGAACATTCAGTCAAGCAACCAAAATCTCTTGAGGCTTGAATAGCCGTGTGCTTTGCTGTGGTGCGAATGAGTTGTGTGGAACACGTGGACAACGGAATGACTGAGCATAGCAAAATAGTAAACACGAATATATTGCGTGACTGATAGAACGAAATGAAGAGAGCGAAAATTGTACCAACTGAATATTTTTTTTAATCATCGTTCACGACGGGTGTCAATTTTTTCGAGCTCTGCTCAGAACCAGTGCTGAGCTCCATCACGGTACTGACAGCAATAGAATTGACAAATGAGATTCTTGCAATTGACAATCAAAGCAACAGAAGAGCATCTCACTCTCTCAAACTTCTCATCATCATGACATAACAACCGAGAGATATTTCTCTCTCGCGTTTCTCACGCATTTTCTATATCTTGTACAAGTGTTATGTAATACGATCGTATCACCAAGAATAAATATACCGTCATGGAAATTGATAGTCATTTTACTTCTCTAGTAAACAGACGATCATGATGGTCATCGCTAGTAGCGGTGTTTCTACCGTCAAAATCAGGAGACATTACCCCGCAGATTGAGCTATACGAAGGTTCAGTTGTTGTTTTTTCCTTTAACCCTTATGCGTTTGACGGGGTACCCGGGTACCTTTTAAGGTTTTACATTACGGAATCTCATTTTATAACAGGAAGCTGAAATTCACTGACATGTTTGTAAAAAAACGAAAGGCGAATTTTTGAATAAAACCATTTTGTAAAAGTGCCAAAAGGGACCGAAGGCTATTCGACAGGATACCCGGCCATATCCACCAAATTCAAATGATAGGAACTCTTGCAATTGTTGACCGATTTTAATTCTTTTGGCACCGTGACCATTTGGAATCATTTGATTTCCGGTGCTCCGGGTCTCCGAGGCTGTGGTGTGGCCAGAGACACTGTTTGGGAATACCAATTTAATTTCCGGAAATAAATGTCGATATCTTTGGAAAAATTCTTAAAAACTATGTCTATTCCATTGTGGGCAATATGCCGATTTGTCCCCGGAGCGGCCATTCTGTGACAGGTTTCCGGGGTGCCTCGAGTGGCCATGAAGGTTTTCAGAAGAAAACCCTACGAATACAGGCAGCAAAGTTCATGAAATTTCTCTAGTAGGATATTTTTCGGCGTTTAGTGGCCATCTGATGATTTGTTTTCGGGCCTGTCAGGTTCTGAGGGGCCTCGAGTGGCCATTAATATTTTTAAAAGGAAACCCTGGCACTATGGGTTTCGGAATTCAGGAAATTTATCCAGAAGGCTGTTTCTCAACGTTTTGTGGCTATCTAATGATTTATTCTCAGGCCGGTCATTCCGGAACAGATTCCCGATTTGGCCTCGAGTGGTCATGGACATATTTAGTATATGGGTTTAAAAATTCATAAAACTTCGCCAGAAGGATATTTATCAACGTTTAGTGGTCATCTGATGATTTGTCATCGGACCTGCCATTCGAAACAGCTTCCCGTGGAGCCTCGAGTAGCCATGAATACTTTCGGAGGAAAACCTGGCAATATGGGTTTCAAATTCATTGAATTTCTTCAGTGGGATATTTCTCAATCTTTGTGGCTAGTTTTGTTAATGGCCTCGTGAGACCCGACGGGAACCTGTTCGAGATGACCGTTCCGAGGACAAATTATCAGGTGACAACAAAACGTTGAGAAAAAGCCTTCTGGAGAACGCTTTATAATTTTTAAAAGGAACCCTTTAGAAGGAAACCCTGGCAATCATTTGAAACCCATATTGCCAGGGTTTCCGTCTAAATATGGTAATGGCAACTTCGAGGACCCACGGGAACCTGTTCCGAAATGACCGGTTCGAGGACTGATCATCGGATAGCCACAGAAGGTGGAGAAATAGCCTACTGGGGAGATTTGATGAGTTCCGAAACCCCACGGGAACCTGTTCTGGGGACTAATTATGAAATGGCCACAAGACGTTCAGAGATGGCCTTCTGAAGAAATTTCATGAATTTTGATACCAGTATTGCCAGGGATTCCTTCAAAGTTTGTTTCTGACCCACGGGAACCTGTTCCAGAATAACCGGTTCAGGGACAGATCATCAGATGGCAACAAAACGATGGGAAATATCCGCCTGGAAAGATTTCTCTAATTTTGATACCCATATTGCCAGGATTCCTTCTGAATATGTTTATGGCCATTCAGAGACACCGGGGATTCTGTTGCAGAGTGGCCGTTCCGAGAACTAGTTGGCATATGATCCACAGTGAAATAGCAATAGCTCGTGGAATTATCCCAAGGATCCGGGAAATCAATTGGAATTTCCTAATAGTGTAGGACCACAGCCCCGGCAGCGGATTTCCGGAACCGGATAAATCCAAACGGATCCGATGATATCCATGAAGATGGTGAGTTTTTTTAATCTAACGGTGCCAAAAGAGTTAAAATTGGACATTAATTGCCAGAGGTTAACACCTATTATGCTGAAAATATTTTGTCTTGCATATCGTTCTCGGAGATAATTAGTGAATGATTGATTTTCCTACTCTCTTCATATCACATTCTCCAGCAGTCATGTATGCTTTTGTCAGAAACGGTCAAATGAGATCAACCAGTTTGTGAGTGACACAGTATTTGACCATCATTCGTGAGTTCTAATGATCATGAGAAGATGATGGTCATAGTCTTATAACCGTCATGAAAATGCACAGCACTGCTCAGAACACATTTTTATTACAACGACATGCTTAAAGTACCATAAAATATATTTTAAATACTGTTCAATACCTTAAGTACAATTAAATACCCAATAAATCCAATTCAATACTTCGAGTACCATGTAATACATGTAATGTATTCAAAATCCCCTTAAATATATTTTGACTACAATATCAATCCCAAACAACAAATAAATATATTTTATAACAATTTACATCGTGTCCCATATATTCTCATACAAAATAAAACTCTATTTATTTCAAATCGATAATCCAGATTTTATTGATAAAATTACCCATTATATGGCATTTTAATACTAATCAACTACAGCAAATGTTTTGGAATAACACCGCCTTTAACTTTTTTGATCAGTTTTGAGAAGTCGGTCAAATTTTCTCGGCACCAGAACGACCAAAATTAAATTTACCACATCCAATTAAGTTGTCTCTGTTGACCTCTGTTTTAACACCCTCTCTTTCATTTGTATTGCTGTCCTTTTTTTTTCTTACGGAACATAAGAGGAGAATATTAAGTAACATTTTCGAGTGAGTAAAAGAGAAAGCAATAACACTCCACTCAGTTACTGAGTAGAATGGAACAAGAGTGTACAACTCTTAAAACGCTCTCAAGTATTTTAAATATATTTGAGTCCTCATTGAATACTTTCAGGTACTCAAAATTCTCATGAAATACTGTTCAGAACTTTAAATACTTTTCAAATTCTCTTTGATTAGCTGAAATATTTTTCAAATACTTTTGGTTCCTTTAAGTCCTTTGAAAATTCTTTTGATTACTTTAAACTCCCTAAAATGTTTGTAGATAGTTAGTAAATCGAGTTAAAGCCGGATGTATTTTCAATACGACACACTTAGCAGAATGCTTTGCGCGCCCCTCGTAGAAACCACACATACTTGTGAGTGGCCACAACAGCATCCTTACTGGTGGTTTCAATTGGTGCCAAAATTTGAATAATTTTGCTGTGCCTCTCTGTGTTGAGAATGAACCGGGAACATGGTTAAATGTCTTATTCGCTGAGATGTCTTAAACTGAGCAGAAACTTTGGTTTTGTATTATTAATCACGTTTGCTATAACTGGAACTCTGCACCAATTATCGCCATAGTTCTAAATTTTGGTATTGGATTCGATAAGAAATTTTGTCGTTTCAAATATATGATTACATTAAACTAAAACAATGTGTGGTATGACTTAATACACAAGAAATGTTGATTCTAATCATGACGTTCAATCACCCAATATTCCTGTGCGTATAGCCTACATCAAATGCACTTGTTACTGCGTATGTTGTTCTATGTTTCTGCCGTCATAAATTAGTCGTACACAGCGAGCCTTTATTAATGCACTACACGGATCAAAAGGAAAATTCTGATTAGAATATAAAAAAATATTATTACTAATAATTAGATTAAAATAATTGCAAAAGGTTAATATTATGCATTGCATAAAATGCTGTTGCAATCTTTTTACTAGATTTAAGTTATATGACTTTGAACTTTTTTTGTGATACTTTTACTAATTGAAACACATTTGAGTAAACTTGTTGAACTAATATTTGTAACACTTTAAGAACATCCAGTAACCTGAATAAATGCAGTAAAATGACTGCAATGTTTTTCGTAATCTTTATAATAGCTTTAAGTAACTTAAATGAAATCAATTGACTAATGTTTGCAATCTTTACTAATTTCAAGTTACCCAAATGAGAATTAAACATAAAAACAACAACATTAACTGTTTTTGTGATGATTTTATCACCATTGAGAAATAGGGGGGGGGGGGTCCGTGAGCGTTACGTAATTAGAGGGGGAGTCTAGTCACGTGTTACTTATTGTTACATATGGGGGGAGGGGGTCCAAAATCCCGTTTTCTTGCGTTACGTAATTTGTGCACAAAGCCACCGACGTCAGCACATGAATTCAGCACATCGTTTACCAAAACCGATCCTGCTGCAAACTCAACCAAGAAATCCACCCAGTGATTTCTCGTGGAAGTGCAGAGGATTTCTCGACTTCTGCATTCGGGCGAGGCCGGCGCCGGTATTGTCTGAGTTTGGGATCACCAGTTTTTACACATTGAGGATGTATGCTAGTCCCAAGCAAAATCTTTTCGTTCTTTGTGTAATATCAGCTGATCTGGCTATCATGCTCATGCTTATGCTCATATCGCCTAATGTTTCCATACCTTAGAATCTCATGCTAACACGAAACGTTGGCCGTTGAAATATTATGTTCCAAATTTTGTTCGATTCATTCGCGTGAGACCGAAATAACGACTGTTCCAGAAAGTATAAGCACACCTTATTCTCACGGTAATTTTGAATATAATGAAATATTTCAACATGTTTTGGCTGCGTCCTTTTGTTTGCACATTTCTGAATGACATAAAAGTGCTCTGTTTTGTGTTGCCTATCAAACTGCGCGGTTTTACTCCGGAACAACGAAAAAGCACTGTGCACTGTGAGCGGACTCTCCTTCAGAAAATTGGCCAAGGAAGAGGGTGTACGTCGGAGCAATACGATCTGCGGTTCGAAAGTATAGAGAACAGTGTACGTTTGAAGATGCGCTGAAGAGTGGTCGGAAATCCGGTCCTGTTAGTCGGGATATCGATAAAAAGATCAGGGATGCCTACAAGCGAAAACTAGCGACTTGCGTTCGGGATGTTGCGAAAAAACTAGGGACTTCGTCGAGTAACGCCATGCGTGCCAAAGAAAGACTTGTGCTAAAAACATACCGAAAGCAGAAAAAACCCAAAAGGAACCCAAAACAGGTCGGGTCCGTGAAACCACGGGCCCGCAAACTCTACGATTCGTTATTGTGTAGAAATTCTGGGTGTATAATATTGGACGATGAAACGTATGTGAAACTAGATTAGAAATCGCTCCCCAGACCACAATTCTATACTGTAAGCGAAGACAGAGACATCCCAGAAACGGAGAAGGCAATTTTTACCGAAGTTTTTTTAAGAAAGTTATGGTTTGGCAGGCAATATGCGAGTGTGGTAAAGCATCTAGTCCCTACATACAAAACGGAGGCGATGAACACTCAGAAATACGTTAAGGAATGTCTCCAGAAGCGATTATTGCCGATGATCAGGCAGCACGAAGGTCAAGTAGTGTTTTGGCCTGATTTGGCGTCATGTCATTACGCAAAGGACACTTAAGAATGGTATAAAAGTCAAAATGATGTTTCGTGCCGAAAGACATGAATCCGCCGAACTGCCCGGAGGCACGGCCAATCGAGACCTTTGGGCTTTAACCAAAGCAAAGCAAAATTCATAAAACCAGCGGACGACATCCAAAAATTTAAAAAATATTTGCCAAAAATGGTCAAAATGGTGTGAAATACCACTGTGCAGAAGCTAATGGGTCATATTCGAGGAAAAGTTAGGAGTCTTGGCTATGATTAAATATTTTTATTTAACGAGAGTAAAATATCATATAAAACACAAATACAAATATGATTTGCCAAATAAAATTATTAAAACTAAAAAAACATGACTTTTTTGTTATTTTGAAAGTGAGCTTATACTTTCTGGAACAGTCTATAAGCCAAGAATTAGATATAATTTATATGGCCTCATCCGGTCTAAGAGTACTCTCTATGGTATAATTGCTATTTCACCGATGAGTCGTAGATTTTCTATCCAAAATTTTTACCAGCTAAGGATAATCTACGAAACCAGCATAGCTGCTCGTAACGATCTCTTCGCACCCGACTGAAAAAGATTTTGTTTTTCCAAACAGAAGATACAAAGATATCAACGATAGCAATCAACGAAGATTTAGCGACAAATACTGCAAAAGCGACAAATTAAAGCGTAATCACTGGCAAAACATATCGATCTTTTCTCCTCTGTTCGGCACAATGGAGCTCAATTGAAAATGTCCCCAGCGAAAGGAGATAAATTGAATCCATCCTTCGCAATAAATAACACGTCCTAGCCTAGCAGCCGACCAAATGTGACCTATCCTATCACCACTGCCGGACAACCACAAACCGAATCGTTTCAACCGATGTTCAAATCAAATTAATAGCCGAACAAATTAAGTTTCTTCTTCTTCTCTAATTCGGACAGAGATCTCATCAATGATGAGAAGGAATCGAAAAAAAAGGAAACTACGACGAAGCGACCGGTTCGAGATCGATTCACTTATTGGAGAAGAAAAGGGGGGATGCCGAGCTTCGGTCCCCGAGCAGGTGACGGAAAGAAAGCATTTTTCCCAAAGCAAAAAATCAGACAGAAAATAATTGCAAGAAAAATAACCACCTCGGCGAAGCGACAGGGACGTGTGAATCGCGTCACAAGTTCCCTCTCCATCCTGTTTTCACACCCACGCGCTCTTTTTACTGCCGAAGCATTTTGCACTTCCATCAAGGTACAAGCGAAAAAAGAAAGAAAACCCTCCCCCAAAGCTTCTTTCCACCCAAAACTCGACTATCGCTAGCGGGAGGGAAGACAACACAACCCATTCCGGGACAAACAAAAGGTTCGACGCTACTCGGAAGGAGCAAAAACCGACGGAGACCCACATCAGAACCGACGACGACGACGACGACGAGCAGAACTTGACTATTTTTCATCGCCTTTTTTTTGCTTTTCTCTTCTTTTGTCTTTCCCACTCCAGTTCGGGTTTCTTGGGTTTCACACTTTCTTTCTCCTAACTTCTTTTAAAATGGTAAACGGCGCTGAAGATCCGCATCGCGCAGCAGGCTGCGGGGCTGAGCCGGAGGAGCGGGAAGAAATTTCAACTTTTCGCCGAGTGGAGAAAATTGTTTGGTTTTGTTCCAGTAAATGGGGCCTCCCATTGAACCGGGAATAGCGTCAGAAAAAAAAGGACAACGAGAAGGAAGCCGCTGCCAGCCAAAAGAGTGTTCAATTTTTCGCAACTCGTTTTCCGAAGAACGTGTGACATGGTCCCGCGAGGATTGTGTCAAAAAGAGGAGATCACTGCTTCTTCAGCACTCGTGCAAAACTCAGGACGCAGGATATAAACACACATCAGACAAAAAAATATCAGTGAAGCAGCAAAACCCAGAAGAGTCTTTCGGTTGAGGAAAAGAGCAGTCTAGTGGCGGTTTTTTTTCTGTTTTGGTTTTGTTCAACTTGAAGAATTACGGCGAGGATATTGTATATGCTCCACCGGCAACGAGTGCTCACTCTTACGGTTGTGTTTATTATTAGAACGATTTGATGAACATGCGAATGAAAACAAAGATTCAGGCTTGAAATTTGGACTTACTTTTGTGAGAAATAGGGGGATTTTCCTACTCTAAGGTTTGAGTCAATTAATATCTGGGCGCACTGTTCAGTTTACTGCAGCGCTCCTACTGGCCGGATCTGGGATGCTTTGACAGCAGTTTGTTTTTAATTGTTTTCTCTTTCAATGCCAAGTTTATTGCGATTAATTTTGATTTAAAGAAATTATACTTGATAAAGGGTGTCCCACAACAAATTGCATCACGGAAAAAAACCCTGTAGAAAATTACCCATTGGGTATTTTCTCTTGAATATTTGGTTAGAAGTTGTTTAGAGTGTTTTTCTTTGTTGCATTCCTATCGCTTCCATTTTTTCGAAAATTGGAAAAAAAATAGCGTCACCCGAAAAGCACGTCGCTGCGCATCTAGAAAATCCTCAACTCTTTCATCGGAACATCGGAAAACAACTGGGAATCGTGCAGTCAACGGTAAGTCGTGTGATTAAAGGTTACTACGAAACTCAGAGCATCGAACGGAAGGAGAAATGCGGTCAGAATGGATGTTCGATTAGTGATCAGGATCACAAGCGTGTCGTGAAAGCGTTTAACTGGAATCCCAATGCTTCGATCAGGGATGTGGCCATAAAGTTGAATCGGTCCAAGTCTTTCGTTCACAGAGCCAAAGACCGGGAGCGACTGCATACGTACAAAGTGCATAAGGCTCCAAATCGTCACGGTGGGAAAGTCATGGGCCCGGAAACTGTACACCCAGATGCTGACGACGCCTCAATATCTCATCATGAATGATGAGACTTCCGGCAGCTTCCGAGGCCACTGTTCTTCACCGCCTAGCACAAGTTTAATGTCCCGGAGGAAGTAAGGAAGCAGAAACTTTCAAAGCTTGCCAAGAAATGCATGATTTGTCAAGCGATCTGCTCCTGTGGACAACTGAGTACACAGTTGGTGACAACCTGAACTGTAAACGAGGAGATCTAGGTCAAGGATTATCTACAGAAGCGTCTGCTTCCTCTCCTCCAACGCACCAGAACTAAGGCCCATCAAAAAATACTGGGCAATTATGAAGCAGACACTATGGAAGCATCCCAAGGAGGTCACATCTGAGGAAGAAACCGTGGGTTTTCGTAGAGAAAATGCTGCAGCCAGATGTTGTAGAGAACCTAATGAATGGAATTAAGCGTCAGTTGTGAGCCTACGAATATGGTATTGAAGTAGATTAAAATGAATATGCTAAAAACTAATACGTCATATTTTCTGTCTAAAAGTTTGAAAAGGATCGGTCAACTAGGTTATTTTGAACAGCGTTTTTCCGTGATGCAATTTGATGTGGGACACCCTTTACCATTCTCACAGTGCTTGCTGTGCTGCTAAAATCTATCAACCATTTCAGTAAACTATTGTCTCCATAATCACTGGCAATTGTAACTGAAACTTTCCGCATAATGGCAATAATAACCTAGAAAATGACCTTCCAAATCTACCAAAACAAGTACCAAACAAATTATTATTACCCTGGTGAATCCGGAGTTACTGAAGAACTGTTACCTTACCTTACCAATCAGACTAAGGCCGGCGTGGCCTCTGCTGTACACACTCGCCAGCCTCGCTGTCTGCGGAGGGTCCGCAGGTCGCCTTCTACTTGATCGATCCACCTTGCTCGGTGCGCGCTCTTCTTCTTGTACCTGTCGGTTCGTTTTCGAGAACCATTTTCACAGGACTGTCGTCCGACATTCTTAGGACAAGCCCAGCCCATAGTAGTCGACCGATTTTTGCAATGTGTACGATGGAAGGTTCTCCCAGCAACTGGTGCAGTTCGTTGTTCATTCGCCTCCACCACGTTCCGTCTTCCATCTGCACTGCACCGTGCTTGGTACGCAGCACCTTCCGTTCAAAGACTCCAAGGGCACGTTGGTCCTCCACTCGCAATGTCCATGTTTCGTGACCGTAGAGACTACCGGTCTAATTAATGTCTTGTAGATGGTCAACTTAGTGGTTCGGCGAACTTTGTTCGATCTTAGCGTCCGTCGGAGTCCAAAGTAGGCACGATTACCAGCCATAATGCGCCTTTTTTATTTCTCTGCTGGTGTCATTATCGGCGGTCACTAATGAGCCCAGATACACGAATTCGTCTACTACCTCGATTTCATCACCGTCGATCTGAACTCGTGCTAGGAGGCTAACATTGTCTTCTCGTGAGCCTCTTCCCTTCATGTATTTTGTTTTCGACGCATTAATCACAAGCCCAATCCTACCAGCTTCAGCCTTAGGTCTGATGTACGTTTCCGCCATAGTCTCAAAGTTACGTGCTACGATATCAACGTTGTCGGCGAAGCCAAATAGCTGGACAGAGTTCCTGAAAATCGTGCCACTCGTGTCACACCTATCCCAGCTCTTCGAATCACACCCTCCTGTGCAGTGTTAAACAACAAACACGACAATCCATCACCTTGCCGTAGCCCTCTCCGAGATTCGAAGGGATTCGAGAGCGTCCCTGATACTTGGACGACACACATCACTCGATCCAACGTTGCTTTGATCAACCGCGTCAGTTTTTCCGGAAATCCACTGAAGAACTGTGTAAACTTATTTACGACGAGGCCAAAGCCATCTTACCTAGAATAAGCATTATGACAGGCAAAAACTGCCTTACACTGAGGATACCAACTCCTCGACCCACTAAAAACCCTCCCGTGCCTCTAGCCTTGCCTCTCCCCCTCCCCAGAACCACCTTTCGGTATAACTCTCGGGGAGGCCACTTATGTCTAACTACATAGGACTTTAGTAGCCAGTTGGTCCCTCTAACATGCCGCTAGTCATTTCGCCATCTGACTTGGAGGTCGAGGACAAGATGTCTTGTTCTCGACACATTTTCCGGACTAGGTTGTCCGGGGTCGTTTCTCTCGTCGTTGAAACGAGGACAACCAAAGAACACATGTTCTGCGGTTTCCTCAACAACCGCGAATACGGCATACGCGGACGACTCGACGTGCCCGTTCTTGTGCAGATACTGTCTGAAGCATCCATGACCAGACAGGTCTGCGTCAAGTGAAAGGTAACTTCCCCGTTTCGCCGACCGATCCATTCGGATATCACCGGGATTAGGCCACCGACCCGATATCTCCGGGATGGGTGCACCGACCTTTGGTGGAGCTATTCCATTCCATCCACGGTGATTGATGCGGTGGTCTTACGGATACCTCTCGTACCTAGTTATTCGAAGCACGTTCGGTTTGCCCTGACCACTCTCAGGCTTTTTTATTGCACCGATATTTCAGCAAGGTCAGAATCGAGTGAAAAGGGAAATGCTCATGTTTGTGCGTCAACTTTGACGCCACTTGTAGTCCAAACCTCTCAATGGAAACAGTTCAAATTTCGTCCAAATTATTTTCTGTATTGTTCTAAGCTATGAAGAAATTTTTAATATACTAACTAAATTTTTCACAGAAATACGGATTTGAAATTGAAATTGTTTTGTCCAAAAATGACTATTTTCACATATGTTATGATAACTCCAAATTCATAGATTGTATCAACATGTAATTTTGGACACATAAGTTCTATACATTGTTTATTAAATTGTCAAATTTTCAGCCAAAAACATCGATAATTGACAAAGTAACAGAAAGTTGAACAACGCGGTTTTTAGAAGCAAAATTTTGCTCGACTTTTTTTTGCTACTGAGTGTAGAAGCTTTCTTGCAGGCATGGTCGACTTGGCTGATAAACGACAGCTTGTCGACGATCACATCCCCCAAGTACCTCAGGGACTGCTTTGAGGTGATGGTGCCGCTTGCCTTTTGCTCCGATTTTCTGTTATCGACCACAGTAATCTCCGTTTTGTTATGGGTTAACTCCAAGCTCCTGGACAATGTCGATGGAGAGCGTTGTCGTACTATGGACGCTCCGAAGACTACTAAGGGTGATGTCGTCCGTGAAGCCGACTATCTTTAACTCGTTAGGGAACTTCAACATCAACACTTCGCCATACATCGTGTTCCATAGCACCGGACCATGGATTGAACCTTGCGGAACTCGGAGAGCCTTGCGGAACTAGGAGTTGTGGTCGAACGCGGGTTTGCCAGGTTTTTGAATGGCAATAACTCTCACCCGTCTCCAATCCTCCGGTACAAGCACCAGAAACTGAACAAACAAGTTCAACATGCGCCTTTTCGCGACTTCTGGAAGGTTCTTAAGCAAGTTGAACTTGATTCTATCAGCTCCTGGAGCCGTATTGCCACACGAAAGGAGAGCGAGAGAAAGTCCTACCATTGAAAAAGGTTGGTTGATCTCATCTATCGAATTCGTGGTTTCGCGAGGAATGATCTGTGCCAGCACAGAATCTGGAAAAACTTTTCGCGCGAACTTGAGGATCCATTGGTCCGAGTACTCCTCGCTCTCGTTGTTCGTAGTTCGGTTACGCAACCTTCGCGCCGTGTTCCAAAGAGTACTCATCGAGGTCTCACGCGATAGCCCGTCCATGAATCTTCGCCAGTATCCGCGTTTCTTGGCCTAGCAGAGGCACTTAAGTTCGCGTTCGAGAGCCGTGTGTACTTCGAAGTGCTCAGGTGTTCCAAGTCTACGAAAAACTTTGAACGCGTCGGACTTTTTACGGTAAACCTCGGTGCATTGTTGATCCCACCATGGAGAAGAAGGTTCCCTGCGAAATGACGTCCCTGGAACTGGTCGAGTTTGAGCCTGAAGCGCGCTGTCTAAGATCAGGTTGGAGAGGAAGTTATATTCTTCGAGCGGTGAAACCCTTTCTACCGTCCTTACGACTTCATCTACCGCTGTCCTAAACATTGTCCAGTCGATGTGACGGGTAAGATCATACGTGACGTTGACAGATTTCGACGGATTGAACCCGGTGGCAACCGAAATTTTTATGGGCAAGTGATCACTACCGTGGGGATCTTGAATCACATTCCATGTGCAATCAAACGATAATGAATTCGAACAAAGTGTGAGGTCTAATCTACTGCCAAACGTGTTACTTCTCCATTGTTAAGTACTGTCATATTGAAGTTGTCACAGAGGTCATATATTAGGGAAGACCGGTTGTCATCGTACAGTTCTCCCCAGCCTGTACCGTGAGAGTTAAAATCTCCCATGACCAACCGCGGAGCAGGAAGAACCGAACAAACATCTGAGAGTTGTTTTCGGTTAATGGAGGCTCTTGGAGGAATATAAACGGAAGCAATGCAAAGGCTTTTATTTTTAATAACAGCCTGACATGCGACAACTTCAATACCTGGAATGGGAGGAAAATTCACTCTATAGAAGGAGTAGCACTTTTTGATCCCCAAAAGTACTCCCCCTCCACGCGAATCCTCACGATCAAGACGAATAATATTGAAATCATGAATCGGAAGATTGATTTCGGAAGAGAGCCATGTTTCACAAAGAGCGAATGCATCACAACCGGTAGTGTGAGCTAAAATTTAAAAGATTCCAATTTAGGAACAAGACTTCGAAAATTCCACTGCAGAACAGTGGTCAAATCTCCGACCTCCTTTGGAAAATTATCCATCGAAGGAAATGGTTGCTGCAAGGAGGGGCCACTTAATTGTTAATTGCTTCAAAAAAGTCTTTACTGTTGGAAGCATTGCCAAAACACAAAAGCATGTTATGCAGTGCGTTTTAAAACTTCTTATGTGACCTAAAGATGTTATAAAAATATCTATTGATTGCGCTGTTTTGATCATATTCGATTCGAAAATTAAGTCTTATATTCTAGAAAAATACATGTGTTACGTATGAAACGCAAATTTTCTGCGACAACATCCTCTCAGCTTGTATACGACAAAATATGTTTTTTATTTCATTCTTATTACTCGTGTACAACAAAATTTCATGATTACTGAACAAGAAGATGTTTTTGGTATTACTTGGGAAGGTCAATGTTAAGGATCGCAGCAAGCCGTGCTGGGACACTAACGTGTTTTGTTTTTGCTGCGAAAAATTAAATTAAAAATATATTCGTAATTCAACCTAAAAGAACATGGAAATCATAAAATGTTTTGTGTAAGATGTAGTGAATATAATCGAAAACGCGAGCGCCCACCAAACACTCCGGTGGGACTCCTGCACAGTGCCTTGAATTTTCATAAAATATTCATGAGAAGTAAAAATGATTTATCCCAGTGTAATGATGATTTTTACTTTCCCGGTTTTCATGGTTACCGCTGTCACTTCTATGCCAACTGAATTTTGTTTGCTGCAATGAATGAAGTCGGCTCTATGTGCGGTTCAAAAATCTGCTGTCGCTGTTGTTTTGATTATCAATCGGTAAGCATGAATTTCATTTGATGTAATCTGAATATCATCTCTTGTGATGATTTTTCATTATTAAGTGATTTTGAATCCTAATCCAAACATGGAACAACCAGGGCCGTCATGATCGTCCCAGAGGAATAGATGCTAGCAATGTTGTGCAAGAATACCCTGGACTGGGCTGCCCTTGCATTTTTCCGATCCCAACGGGTAATTGATATTCATTGTGGCTGATTGAATTTCATTTCTGACATTTTGAAATTCGTTTTGAAAATGAACTTGTTTACATAAATGAATATCAAAGCATTTTGAAAATTGAACGTTCGTTCTTCTGGTTATGTTTGTTGTCATGAGTTATCATTTGATTTTCGCATGGAACTTGTAGGTATTCAATGTTATGTTGCCTGAAAATCCACGCTTTTGAATCTAATGAGCATGACTTTTAACAAGACTGGAGTCCTGCATCCGATGTTTGTGTCATACTTCGCGCTTACGATTTTACCGTTCATTTAGTGTTTTCAATACGTGTTTGATTTTATTTGCTGACTATATATCAGCGGTCCGTTGTATGTGTTGGTACGAAGTGAAATAATTGATCGTTTGGTGACGATCTGTGGATAAGTTCGGTCTCTAATTGTATGTGCCGTGCCATTTGCTTTTTCATCGCTTCACGATTGCTGAGAGTAGAGACGTATTATCTTCAAGCTAATAATCGACACCATTGTTATCGTTTGAGTAAATTTTCGTCCCCGTTGTGCTATTGTCATTGTATTGCATCGTTGTATACTTAAAGACATTACCCAAAACCACGTGTGTAACGATGGGTGAAGAGAAAAATTGCGCCAAGTGCTATGAAGCGATTACTGGCATAGAATTTGTCACATGCCGAGGATAAGGCGGCCGAAGTCCCCATTGGTGTCTCTCACTGAGGCAATCAGCAACATACATTCGGAAATAAAGCTGTTGTCGCATAAGCCCGCACCGTGTATGCAATCACCAACGATCCGGCAATGGCCACAAATCGGACAAACTCGAGCTGCCAAACGACCTCGTGGACCTGATTTGGAACTAAAGGCGTTCGAATGTCAATCTGGTTCCAAGCAGGTTGACCAGAATGCAGTGTCCGTTTCAATTACTGCTCAGCCGGTGAATAAATTTTGGCCGGTGAATAACTTTTGTCTCGAATACGTCCTGATGTCACCAATGAAGAAATTTTAGCTTTAATACGTGCAAACCTTGAGTTGATCCAGGACCCTGAGGCTATCAAACTTGTGGCCAAAGGAAGAGATACAAGCAACATGACCTTTATCTCCTTTAAAATTGGTTTGGACCCTTCCCTGAAGACAAGCGCGGTTGACCCATCGACATGGCCGGAAGGTATAATGTTCCGTGAGTTTGAGGAATATTCTATTCAAAAATTTCGGAAATCCTCCGCTACATTCCTGACGCCTACAACCGGTACACCACCAGCAGTTCTATTGCAGCGTAAATTAATTACAAAGATAAAGGATTTGATGCTGAACGATACGATATACAACCACCTGTTTTTCCACAGGGACGCACCGAATTTAGTGTAATGAAAGCCCTCGATCCCCTCACCGTAGTCGAGCCATTCCCGCCAGCGAATGCAGCCGTCCCGGCCCTACGTGTGGGAGTGGGGAGAAGGCCTTCCAAAACGCTTCTTCAAGCAAGTACGACTCCATTACTTGCCCAGCCAGACCTGATTCGCCCTTCAATTCCAGCTCTGATTGATCGCCTGCTATGCTTCACGGACTACTGGCTTATTATCAGAATGTTCGCGGTCTCCGCACGAAAATAAACAACTTTTTCTTAGCTGCCGTCGATTCGAACGTCGACGTAATAGTTCTCACCGAAACCTGGCTCAATGACCAAATTCATTCCGCTCAACTATTTGGAGATCAGTTCACAGTTTTTCGGAATGACCGTAATCGCATAATACCAAATCTCGTGGTGGTGGCGTTTTGATAGCAGTTTCCAATAGGCTTCACAGTTGCCTGGATCCTACTCCTATTAACCCTTCGCTCGACCAGTTATGGGTCCAGATAACAACTCCACATAGGAAGTTAAGTATCGGCGCCATGTTCTTACCTCCCGATAGGAAATCTGATTTGCGCAGCATTGAGAACCATATCAGTTCGATTGGCGCTGTGTTATCCCGTTTAGATCACAACGACTACGCCTTACTATTTGGCGATTACAACCAGTCTGGGTTGGTTTGGAATGTTCACATGATTGGTCATCCCACAATTGACGTTCTTCGTTCACATATGCCACCTGTCTGCTGTGCATTGAGGGATGTATTCAGCCTTCATGATTTAACGCAAATAAATTCAACGTTAAATCGAAACTCGTGACTGCTTGATCTTGTATTGGTAAATGAAGCTGCCGTAATGGAATGTACTGTTGTCGAAGCCTCCGAACGTTTAATTAACCTCGACGCCGATCATCCTGTGCTGGAGATTATTATCAAACTATCAGTACCTATTACCTTCGATAACATCGTTGATCCACATGGTCTGAACTTCCGAAGAACTGATTTCGCCGCAATGAGCCAATATCTGTCCCAAGTAAATTGGCAGTTCCTTGACTCGCGCTCCACTATCGATGAAGCTGTAGACTTTTTTGACGAGGTTGTGTCCCGGGCTGTATCAGAATTTGTTTCTCTGAGGAGACCTGCTCGTAAAGCTCCTTGGTCTAATGCTCATTTACGGTACCTGAAACGTGTGAGGTTGAAGGCTCTTCGTAAGAACTGCAAAACTCGAAATCAATTCACCAAGCGAATTTTCTCTGCAGCTAGTACCCAATACCGAATTTACAATCGTCTTCTCTACAAGAATTATTCAAAACGAATCCAATCTAACCTTCGGCGCAACCCAAAGTTGTTCTGGTCATTTGTGAACACAAAAAGGAATGTAAATGGGCTACCGGTTGAAATTCATCTTGGCGACAGAATCGCCAGCACACCATTGGACAAATGTGATCTCCTTTCTGAGCACTTCAAAAGTGCATTCAATGACACCGTGCCAGCATTGGAGCAAGTCAGCGAAGCACTCAGAGATACTCTCAGAGATGCGTTCGACTTCAATATTCCTGCGATTACATTGGACCTCGTTGAATCCACCATCCGGAAGCTGAAACTCTCAAACGTGGCAGGACCCGACGGAATTCCTTCATGTGTACTAAAGAGTTGCTCTGCAGTGCTTACGATTCCTCTTTTGAAGCTTTTTAATATCACGTTACGCCAGGGTAAATATCCAACACGTTGGAAATCTTCGTTCATGTTCCCGATTTTCAAGAAAGGAGATAAACAAAATGTCGAAAATCATCGAGGAATCACATCACTCTGTGCCTGCTCAAAAGTCTTCGAGATTATCGTCAACGACTTGTTGGTTGCTAGTTGCAGACACTACATCTCTCCTGAACAACATGGCTTTCACCCCAGAAGGTCGATCTCAACCAATCTCGCACCTTTTGTTTCCTCGTGTCTCCGGAATATGGAAACTGGATCTCAAGTCGACGTTGTTTACACTGATCTCAAGGCTGCTTTTGACCTGGTCGACCATGCTATACTTTACGAGGTTAGACTGATACTTCCACCCAACAGTAGGTCATTCTTTGCAGGCGATGTGAAAATCTATATAGTTATGCGATGCTTCGCTGATTGCTTACGACTACAGCACTTGATCAGTAGCTTTGAAGAGTGATGTTTTAGGAATTTCCTCACTCTGAGTGTTAGTAAATGCTTCATTATCACATTCCATCGAAAATTGAACCCAATTGAATTTGATTACATGATAAACATTCAACCTTTGCAGAAATCTGACACTGTTCGTGACCTTGGAATAACGCTTGACTCCAGTTTGACATTTAGACAACACTACACAGATATGATTACCAAAGCCAACAGACAGCTCGGATTCATGTTTAAGATCTCCGACGAGTTTCGTGATCCCACCTGTCTGAAAGCATTGTTCTGTCTGAAAGCATTGTGGAATGATCCTGTCAACCTTCCATCGTACCAGGATCGTTGCTTACTCTTGGGTATTGATGCGTTGGAACATAGGCGTACAGTCATGCAAGCAGTCTCCGCGGCAAAAGTGCTGCTAGGTGAAATCGACACTCCAGGAATTCTGGCGAAACTATCAATCTACGCTCCTGAACGAGTTCTGCGAACCAGAAATTTTCTGCAGCTCGGAGTTCGTGCTGCAAACTACGGCCAACACGATCCAATTCGATTCATGTCATCGCGTTTCAATGAACTCTACGCTCTGTTTGACTTCAACTGTTCCGCTGAGACCTTCCGTCACCGGATTCAGCGTAGTTGGATGGAAAGCCGCTAGTTCGGAAATGCTGACAAATACTACATACTGGATACCAGACGACTGATTCCACGAAAGATTATTTTAATTTTTCTGACAAGTTTTGTGTGTGTACTAGAATTAATTCTGTTTACTTGCTTTGTATTCCTTCTATTTTTGTTGATGAATGTACTGTACGGTTTAGAGATAGGGGTTTTTTACGCCACATGGCTTTTCCCCATTACATTTCAATAAGATGTTTAATCAGTTGGAATTATGTAAATAAATAAATAAATAATTAAATAAATCAGGACCATCTTTTGTGGTGAGGAAGAGAACGGTGTATGGAGGATGAACCAGGAGCTCGCCCAACTCTACGGAGAACCCAGCATCCAGAAAATGTTGAAAGATAGAAGGAAAAAAATTCTGCAAGGATGGCGTTCGGCTCCAACGCGGCCAGTACAAGCAAGATGGGAGGATCAGGTGCAGCAAAATCTGGCAAGTATGGGTCGTAACCGAGGTTGGAGAAAAGCAACCATGAACCGAGTACAGGCATACCGCGATATAAAGCAACTTAAATTTTCGACTTATATGGAGCATTTCACACAAATAAACATCATTGGAACTTGTCTCATCTATGCAACGGTCTTCCTACTTTTCTAAAATGAGGTGTAATTCACGAGAAATCGATTTAAATAGTCAGAAAATAAAATTGCTCTATATCGAGGAAAACATGTAAATTGGTGAAATGCTTTAGACGAGGTTTTGATATTGTAATGTTGTTACAACAATAACATGAATTTAAATTAATTGGCCAAAACGAAAAACAAACGCCTTCGAACGAAAACTGTCGTTTACAAACATGTGGGCTATTTTCCAATTATGCCACAATCATACGACAATAAACAAACAATTTACAGTGAAAATATCACCATGCCTGAATGAATGCTGTTCTCAAAATCGACCGAATTGATGTCGCTATTACCCAACGACTTCCCGCCCCAGTTACTCAATTAACAACTACTCTCTCCCGGAATGAAATAAGGAAAATCGAATGCCTACATGCTGTCATCGGCCATCATTTTTCTGAGGTCAATCCGTTCAAATGGGACTTTGCTTTGTGAAAAAAAATTGAAAAAAAAAAGTGAGAACTTTAAAAAGCCAGTCGATTATGCACTTCCGGAATGTTCCACTAACATCCAGCACACAACGGATCCCGGCATTTTCAGTCCAGTTGTTCCTCGCTTAATTGCTCTCTATTGTCGTTTCCGAGTCGGTTACGGGAATTGCAGCAGATTTTTCGCGCACTCTGACTTCAATATTTTTCACCCTGTGTCCAAACCATATTCTCTGTTAAGACCCTCAGGCCAAGACTGGTTCATTCACCAACCGATGTACAAGAAACAACCACGGAATAGAGAAGAGAGAAAATTCATAGGCAAGTTTCATGCAAACGAACAAGCAATTGTTATCCCTTATTGTGTGCTCCCGACAATCTGAACAAAAATGGTCATTAATTTCCTTCGCTCGTCCTCTTCCTCCAAACACCCATTCCGGCTGTTTAGCTTGAATTTTAGTTGAAACAGAAAATGCTTTGCTTTTTTATTTTTGCAATCAAATGACTTTTCCACCCTTGGTTGGGAAGAAATTAATGTTCCGATTGTTTTCGGGAAAACATACATATATCCTCAGGGCATTGTTTGGATGTTCGATGAGACAATTTTGTTTATTGTGGTTTTAACGAGGTTTTAATACGGAATACAATATGTTTAATCATCGGTGGAAGATCAATTTAACGCTTGACTTTTCCGGCACTCCGCAAAATATGCTGCCAAGCTTCCTCGCTCATATTTATCGTATTAATTACACATTAAAATGCAATCCAGTTCGGATAAGCGAAAAAGATCAACAGCCAGTCGTAAGTTTAATGATGTCATTAATTTTCCAGTTCATCACTTCCACTTCAAAGTCCCAATTCCAAGCGTGTTGCCAACAGGGGAGATGTTTGTGGCCTTGGCACCAGTATTTTTTCATTATGCTTCCCGCTAACTTTCGCCCTCGTCCTTTACCGAAAAACAATTGGATTTTGGGTCAGCCGGAGAGGGAAAAAAAATATAATTTCCAACATAATTACAATTTACTCGCTGGCTTACCTTCGCTTTTGTTCCCTCAAAAGTTGGCGGTCCACACAAAAAAACCATCCAGCTACTGCGGTGCCTGCACATAAACCACCGTGACACTATCCAGCCCCTCCAAGTGGACGAAGGACCCATCATCATCTTTCGCACCGAGGCATCCTCCGAGTGGAGTATTTTGAATTTTTAATCCCCCTTGTAGATTAGAACTGATCCGATTTCGAGGGAGAGTCAGTTCCACGGCATGCTTATCCTTACGTTTTTTTTCCTCTCCACTATGCCAAAGCAGTAGAACCTATCCATTTTTCATGCTCTCTCGCTTTCCATCGCAGCAGCCCCCAGGATGCCATCGTGGGAAGATTGAAGTTGGATTTTTTTCGCCCCTGTCTCTTCCACACGCCGAGATAATCAACGGAGCTGATCTACCGGACGCGGACGACACTGTGTTCGGGAAAAGTTGTCCTTATCTTATTGGTGTGTGGGAAACTTTTAGCAGCTAACTTTCGACTCGGTTTTGGACGAGTAATGACGAAAATTCTGCGCAAATTCAAAGGAAATTGGGCGGAAAATGGAGTGAACTTTGTGGAAAAGTTTGACGCGGCTCATAGTTTCGTTTAGCAGGGTTGGCCGGGGAAGAGTTTTGGAATGCTGGTAATGACTCGTGATTGGACGCAGTCACTGACTGTCCTGAAGTAGGATCATCAAATTATGGCGCGGATTTGTCGGAATGAATCGTTTCGCTGGGATGTTTTTATCTTTTCCTTGGCATTTCGAGTTAATGGCTTAGCGCAATTAGCGTATAGTAGGCGCTTTATTAGGTGTTCTGGACAGTTATCATGTCTTGCCAATTAGACTAAAGCAATTCGAGAAGTCCTTCCCAAATTATTCAATTAACGAAAAGTCAGTCCAAAGCCTTGTGCATAAGTTTAAGTCCATCACAATCTTGATTCAATTAATTTTCAGCTGCGCTTCGAGTACTCAGTATTTCTGTAACATTGAAAAATGTCTGTATTTGTCTGTCTGTTCTGGATATTTTAGTTAAGACCAAGGTGAGGAACGGTTGTTCCGTAAAAATAAGGTACTCTCATAGTCTCTAATACAAAGGTTTTGAGAGCATTATTGATTTACTTTTTTCTATTTTACAACTTTCATAATCTTTCTGGATAATCTCTCATGTTTATAAGAGTCTTGGCCTCTTAAAATGTACACATATTCTCGAGGTCCTTTTGGTTTTGCAACAATTAACGTATGCATTAAAAAATGGACTGATTTTGGCGATTCTTCATGGAATTATCCTGCCAGAAGTTAATCCCTCTGTTTATTACCGAAATAACAATAAAAAATGACAGCATTATCACGCGCAACGTCGTTTTCACTTTTTTGTAGAAAACTCAATAAACTTTGTTTCATTGAATTATCTTTTCTAGATTTCTGGCATCGCCAGAAATTAGTTCGTTGTTTTAATGCATACGTTATCTGTTTTTTGTTAAGTAATAGAGTTCGTCAAAATTATGCAATATACTTGTTTTAGTTTTCAAAACGAGGCCAAAGACTTTTTTAAAGTTTTTTAAAACTTAAGAACATTCTATTCTTAACTTGAGCTCATTTTTGAAACCTCACGTAATTAATTCGTTTTTTATTTTCTATTTCAAAACTAATTCTATTTGAAAACTAATGAATTATTGAATTATTTAAAGTTTTCTAAAGTTTACCTTTTATTAATTATAGTTTTTTCGCATTCTTTTGCTTTAATTTTATTCAGCTAATAAACATATTAGAAAAAAAGTTCAGGTTTACCCGTAGAATTCAATAATTACTCAAAAATATAGGGCTAACGTATCAACAGGTGTCGGGTACCATTTAAAATCCTGATAAACAAAATAATAGTCGTGGAATATCAACCAAGATTATCTAGTATCACTTCAAGAAAAAGTGCTTCCATGCTTATAAAAGTTCAACTTTTCTTAAACTAAATTTTCTTAAACTAAAATTTTCCAGTAAGATAAAAAGATTTGCGTCTTGTACAACACGAAAAAATTCTTAAGGAATTTAATTATTGGTTCGGTCCCAAATTAAAGAGATCGCTCCTTAAAACTGAATTCACAACGAAAAATCTTCATTTTTTTCCATATTTAAAATTCTGGTACCGAAAAGCGCAAGAATGTATTGCAAGGTGTAAATTGCAGAAGTATTTGGAACCAATGGGGTTGTTAGTAATGAACCAATGTTAAATCGCTAGTGTCCTATAGATTTTTTCTTGTACTTTTCTTTTTCTTCAATTCATTGTAGTGAATACATCTAATATCAGCTGGACTTCAAAGTGAACTATTCTTAAATATTCTAGAAGATTCTTGAAACTTAACGGTTGATGCAGGCCTTCCGTGATTGAGGCCTTCCGTAAAATGAAGCATTTAGCAGGAGCTTCAAAACAAGAACCTGAAACACCAGAAAAATTAATAATTTTTTTTTTGCGATACTTTTTACAAAGATAAAGGTTGTACGGAATCAAATTGCACCAGTTTTAAATGGTTGTAACTTTTTACCCGTTGGGTATTTTTTATTAAAATGTTGGATAGAATTAGTTCAATGTGTATTTGTTTACGCTGTGTAAGTTTCACTAGCAGATGTTCAATCGTTGCGGGGCGGAGCACCCCATTCGTGACAACTGGAACTGTCAATGAGCAGGTGTACCTAAAGGAATGCCATTACTCGAAAGAGGTTTTGGAGAAGGTTAAGGAGGTCAATTTTGTGCCAAAGCGTCTCAGAAACCCACCCCCCTTCCCCCCGCTTCCCACGACGCACTGCGGCCAATTGAAAAGTACTGGACGATCATGAAACAGGCACTTCGGAAGCATCCTAAAGAAGTGAAATCGGAGGAAGATATGAAGATAAAATGGACTGCCACGCAAAAAAAAAAGTTGGTCCAAATGTAGTACAGGACCTTATGAGTTGTGTAAAAAAGAAGGTTTGTGCATTTGGATATGGAATTGAAATTGCATAAAACAAAGTTGGGAAAATATTCATAACATGTTCTATTTGACTCCCTGAAAATTTGAGGATGATTGGTTGAACGGGCGAATTTTGCCGAATATTTGTGTGTGTCACAATTTGATTCCGAACACCCTTTATACTGAGATATTTAAGCAAATAACTCAAACTTCAAACCCACCTGATTTGAATCCCATGAACTACTCCATCCGGTATATTTTCGAGTCCAGAGCCTGTATTACGCCAAACACACGCTAAATCATCCTAAAGTTAGTTTGACGAAAACCTTTTTATTTGAGATGGGATGGAAAGTCTGCAAACAGACATCTGAAGATCTCAGGATCTGGGGATGAGGGTGCCAGCTACTCGACCTACTAAAATCCCACCCATGCCTTAAATCCTGGTTTCTGCCGGAACCACCTTTCGATATTACTTCGGGAAGGGGCCTATTGTGCTATTAAGCACCCGCTATGTCTAACTACTTGGTAATTTAGTAGTTAGGTGGTCCCTGTGACATGACGTTGGCCATTTCGCCATTTTAATTGGAGATCGAGGACAAAAATGGGTGGCTGCAATGCATTCAGCGTCTCAGATGTCCCAGTTTTGGTATATCCTCTGGACGAAATTATACGGAGTCGTGTCGTGACCGCGTACGGCTGTCTGGCCGGATCTCGCGCCGTCGAAGCGAGGACATGCGAAGAACACATGTTCCGCGGCTTCCTCAACTCCCGCACAATCTGTGCATGCGGAGGACTGTCCTTATTTATGCAAATACTGTCTAGAGTAGCCATGACCTGGCAGATTCTGCGTTAAGTGGAAGTTCACTTGGGTTCACCCTTAGCTTCCGGTCTAGTCCAGGAATTTTGTGTTAAGGAAAATTTCTCGACTCCCTGAGCATAGCGTATGATTATACTTGCCACACAGTCAACCTAATGCAAATATGGTACTTGGCATCAAAAGCTCTCAATTATTACCTGTGGAAGTGCATGTAGAACACTAAGTTGAGAGCAAGCAATAAGCTTATTATGACAGCAATAGGCTTGAAATGATAAAGAAGTAGGAAATTCACTTTACCGAATCACCTACTGACCTACCCGGATAGTTTAGTCAGTAGGTCCACTGACCGTAGGTGGAATTGTTCCATTCCCTCTGCCACTTAACCATAGATGCGGCTCTAGTGGTCTTTCAAATACCTCTTGGCCACGTTGTTCGAAGCACTCTAAATCCTCTTTTATGACGATGCCTATTGGCATCGTCACGTCGCGTGTTTCCGTTCAGTATGCACTAACCACTCTTAGGCACATAAGCCTGTGTGTTCTCTCTAGCTTACCTAGGTAGCTCTTAATATTCAAAGCAGTGGCCCATGCCGGCCCGCCGTACCTTAATATGGACAGGGCGACACTGACCAGGAGCTTATGCATGATCCCTTTCACCACCGAGCTATTCGCCATCATGCGGGATAATGCCAATATAGCCATAGAGGCTTTCTTGGCAGCCTAATCGACTTGGCTCATGAAGCACAGTTTGGCTTCGATCATAACCCTCAAATACCCCAGGGACCTCTTTGAAGCTATTGTGCAATTGCCTGCACTAATCGTCACCTGTTGCTCCGATTTGCGGTTGTTAACAACTGTGACTTCAGTCTTATGGTGGGCTAGCTCCAGTTGCCTGAAACTCATCCATCTTTCCACAATTCCACGCTTCGATGGACTCACCACATAACTCCAGGGTGATGTCGCCCGTGAAAGCCCACTATCTTCATCCCGTTCGGGAACTCAAGTCGTAGTACCTCGTCGTACATCGTGTTCCATAGCACCAGACTCAGGATTGAGCCTTGTGGGACGCCTGTATTCTGGAAATAACTGAAGACGCTGGAGCGAGTTGGAGATTGCCACCCAACTGGCGCTGTTGAACGCGTTTCTCCCGCCAAGGTTGACTACTGCACTGTAGCGGACTCCTCGCTTCTTGTGCTGGACTGCCACCTCAGCCGTCTTGGTGACGGATAGATTAGCATTCACCGTCTGGTTGTTCGACATACAGACTTTACCCGGTAGCAATACTAGGGTCTGCATTTTCCAGGCGCCCGGGAAGATGCCCTCGTCCAGACATCTTTGCATTACCACCCTGAATATTTCGGAAGCCAGTAAAATAGCTGTGATAGACGTAACACCATGGGTCCATATTGGCCATCTTACACAGGCAATTAAAGCAGGTTCGGGCATTTATCTCTCTCTCTCTCTCGCACTTTGGGCATAGATCGCTCCTATCAGGGCTCTTGCACTCCCATGACATACCCGCTCTCGAGGCACTTAAAACATGCCTTCGATGGCTGGTGTAAACTCATCGGGCAAACCGACCACCCACCTTGAGTTTCATCATTTTAAGAGCCGAGTCCGCGGCAACAACTGCCAGTCGTATCGACCCTTTTGGGGTTACCTCGACCTCACACTGAGCCTTTATGGTCGAAGAGATTTGGCTAGCCTCCGTGATTTTGTTCAGTTGTTTAAACTGGAGAGTCACTAACGCGGCTAGGGAGGCACGTACATCCATTCTCATTCCCAGGGCTTCTTCAGCCAGCGCCTTACATGCTGGGCCCTTCAACTATGTATCCTTCCCAAGTTCGAGAATCATTTCACCAGTGCGGATACGTCGGATACTCCGCACATCGGCTTCCAGATCGCAAGCTTAGCGTCGCCGGGCATCACCTTGAGAATCTCTTCAGTCATTACGACGAGAGCCTCGCCGTGGTTCTGGTTTCTAACCAGGCTTCGATCCGGACACTTCCGGATCACATCCATCTGCGTGTATTTGCAGGCGGATTCCCTGGCCTTTTCCGCTGCAACTAGTCTTGCCATTTTCCTGGCACTTTGGTCGACTAGAAGCTTAGCTTCCAGTTCATCCCTTTCGTGGCATGCAGCCTGAACTGACCTCTGGAGCTGCAATAAGCTATGGTCTTTGCTGATATTGTTCAGAGACGACGTTAAGTCGATTATAGCATTCAGCTGTTCTGCGGCTACCAACACTTTTGGAAGCGTATCTAGCTTCCTTTCCGTGACCCGGATTAGTCCAGGCCCATCCGTGGCGTCTCTGGTTTTACCGAAGACCACTGCTTCCGAGGCTATTGCGCTTCTGCACGTGTTGGATGTGCCGCCGGATCCCACCTTCCTGCTAGGCGGGGATCTAAAAAGGCCTCTTTTGGAGAGCGGGTTCACCTCCTCTCGCTGTCTAGTTTCATTGGGAGCTTACGGCTCCATGCTGGTGGATCCCCCTTCAGCCACTATCCAGACCCACGTGAAGTAGTGGCCATAATAATCGCATGGTTATCTATCCAAGCTTGAAAGGGAGCAGGGAGGCCATGCGAGAGTTGACGCAGTCCTTCTTGGGGACCGCGTTCAGGGCCCGATCGGCGTAAGACCTACTCCCGCTCAGCTGACAAAGCCGGTCGGTGGGTGCCAGGGTTTCAGTGGAACGGAGACAAACTATGCCGCATGAAACCTCATCATTTCCTGTAAGTGTCACCCGCCTGTACTCCGGGAGACGACACAGGTGCCAGCCCTAAGTCGTGGTACCGTGGAAAAATTCTGAAAATCAGTCAGTTTCCGTAATTGGGGTCTTACAGACATCAACTCCAATGTTGCCATATGGTTCGCTGTGCCGTTTTGGGGAGCTTAACGTTTCCAGAGTGCCTCACGGCGAGGCGAATTATACCCCACAACAAAAACTCAAGAACTGACGTCCATCGTCGACAATGCCCCTAAGCGGTTGAAGGCGTGTGTAAAAAACAGATGACAGTTATGACTAAACCATCGATCGCGAATTATTTTCCCTCACCCTGTATATATAGTTTATGAAACTCAGTATTTGTATAGTTTGTATAGTGTATAGTTATCGCGCATGGTTTGCTTTTTTTTCATTTGTTGACGTACGGCGGGGTCGTCACCTGGTGGCAAGTCAATGTAGTTCAGCTTAGGTCCGGCACATCGAGCAGTTTACTTGTATTCGAAGCAAAAATATTGTAAACATTGCTGAGCACGTGGGTGATGACGTCAAACTACCATAACATTCCATACTGTGAGCTGATAGTTTGACATCACCATAATCAGCTGTTCCGTGTAAAAAGGTAAACATTGAGACGAAACACAAACACCACTATATATTTCCACATCTCACGAATACCAATAAGCCACGGACAATCTGTCAAACTAACATGTACACTCCAAAACGAATTTACTCTAAATCATATTATTGTCAAGATTAATATTTTAATCTTGAATTAGTGGTATTATAATACGATTTAATGCGAAAATTAAATATGTCTCCCCCAAGGGTAGCACACACTAAATTTTACCTTTTAAAACAATAAACCTTAAGCAGTTTTTTGAGCGTGCTTATCGACTTGTTGTCGTGTGGCGGACTAGACTGCTTCTCCCTTTGGTGTAGATATAATCAGAAAAATTTGTTTCTCTTTTACTCTGGTTGAAGTGTGTTTGTGTTTACTGTTTTGATTTTGTATGAGAGTTTGACGTTTATTGGCCTTGTTGTTTCCAAAATTTTCTTAAGAGTGAAAGAGAAAGAGATAGAACTGTGCAGTGTCCTGTACATAAGCGCTGCCGGAAAAGAGGTGCTAGATTTTTTGTTTCTCCCTCTCTCTCTCTTTTTTTCGCTCTTCGGAAACGTTCCCAGCATGAATAGTTTGCCATTTTGTACGTGGAATAGCCATCGTTCGGGGTGTTTTTTTCAGCCAGCACCTAACGATACTTTTGTTGGCTGACCACTCTAAAGCACAGCCCCAGCACTCCAGAAGCCATGTCAACTCTCTTTTCCAGTTATTTTAATGGCCCCGAAAAGGGCCGTTTTGGGTTCAGGAGGACAACCACCATCGCCACCTCACTTCGCCATGAAGCTGGTTTACTTGGTCATGGATTTGGTTCGCTCGGGAACGGCGTGTTTGACTAACTCTCCCGGCAGCAGCGGTCGAACGGCCGAATTTCCCGCGAAATCAGGATCATCCACCGATTGATTTAAGTCAGTCGGAAAGCTTCCGAGCTTGCGGACCTTGTTCGGTGTTGCTGGGACTGCATGCCTTCCCGTAGTTGGAGTCATCGTTGGTACGCTACGAACGAACCACATTCAATACTAGTTTCTGTGCAAAATTCCTCATTCAAGCGTGTTACTCTGGTGGAGAAACAATGCGTCGTTGTCGTTGTAATGGGAAATGTCTGGCCGTGGAAAAGGTGCGGAAAGACAACTATGCCGCTAGGGTTGGCGAAGGCGCAACTATTTATCTGGCAGCCGTATTGGAGTAGCTGACGGTGGATATTTTGGATCTTGCCAGTAATGTAGTCCATGACAACTAACGTACTATTCCGCGCAAACTGCAGCTTGCCTTCCGGAACGACGAAAAGCTCAGTAAGTGCGTGTGACGATCTGTCGGGGCCATACCAGGCTCCGAAAAATAAACGACGCAATAGGCTTCACTACTGTCTGGTGACACGACGAAACACGTCCTGACACGTCAGGCAAGGAAAGGGTGCCTCTCAATCGGGAAGCCGAGGGAAAGACGAGTGTTCCTTTGGGAGCTGGTAGTGAAACACGTAACTCTTCTTGCCCTGAAAAGGGCGAATTGGGTTACACAACTCCGTCAAGGCAACAACTCGGTCGCCAGTCTTTCTTGGGATGAGAAGCTTGAAGGAGAACTGCTTCTTTCCTGGTTGAAGTTCCGTGATGCTCTGCCACAAATGTGTGGGATGAAAATACCCCGACGAGTTATCCTTTCTAACGCTATGGAGATCCATGGATTCTCTGATACCTCAAATGTGGCGTACGGTGCAGTCTTGTACGTGCATACTGTGTTCCCCGATGGAAGGGCCGAGTTGCGGCTGCTTTGTAACAAATCAAGGGAAGCTCCAACATCCGATTTGAGCATTCCAAGGAAAGAGTTGTTAGCTGCTCAACTTCTGTCACAACTGGTTTTCAAGGCGCTTAGAATAATGAAGCTGGAATTCGATAACGTAGATTTTTATTCTGACAGCCAAATAGTGCTTGCCTGGCAACGCAAGCCACTGACCTCCCTTCAAACATTTGTGAGATACCGAATTTCGGAGATCGCAACTGAAACCAAAGACTACACCTGGACATATGTGTCTACCAAGGACAACCCCGTTGATATTGTTTCATGAGGATCACTACCCGAAGCCTTGATGTCTAACGAGTTATGGTGGAAAGGTCCCTCGTTTTTGTATTCAGCAAGGTACGAATTCGAGCCACAACGCCAGATGGATGAAGAGTTGCCCGAGATGAAATCCACTCCTCTCGTCTCTGCAATTGTCTACAACGTCGATAATCTTCCTGTGTTTGCCAAGTTCAGCTCGTTCCGGAAGCTGCAAGCGAGTGATCGCTTATGTACAGCGTTTCATCTCGAACTGTAAGATGAAGGATCCCAATCAACGTTATCTAACGCGTTACCTCATCATTCCCGAATTACGGCGATCGTAAGATTGTGACGCGATATCGGGAGATGAAATCAACGCATCAGAGCATGCGAACCATGTAAACGGATTACATCACTGAACCCGGTGTTCCCAGAATGGACTACTGCGAGTTGGAGGCCGATTGAAGAATTCACCCGTACTGACCATAGCCAAACACCCGTATATACTGCCGAGGCACCCGATTGTCGATCCTTTGAAAAGATACCATTTTTTGATACCAGACCATCTCGAAAACATGCTCGCACGCCTGTCGAGTTTGCTGGTGATTCTTCGAGGCCGATTTTGGTTGACAGAAGGTAGGTCTAGTCTACGAAAAATCAAGAGGAGTTGCGTTACTTGTTTCCGAGCCAGACCAGCGTTGACGAATCAGCTGATGGAAAATCTGGCCGCTAGCCGTGTGATTCCTGCCTATCTGGAACTAGTCTCGGACATGACCACGGAAGGATTCATTGCAGTATTGCAACGTTTTGCTAATAGAAGAGGATTATCTCGAGAAATGCACTGGTCAAATTTTCGGGGCGCCAAAACAGAACTGAGTTAGCTCTACAAACTATTTAGGTCTCAATGTGCTGTGAATAGAACTGAGGATTTCTGTTCTGTTTCTGTTGAAGGAAATTGCTTGGAGGCCTCTGGGAGGTGGCCGTTAAAAGTGCTACGTACCTCCTTAAACACACTTTGAAGGACACTCATTTGACGTTCGAGGAATACGTAACTGTTTTGAGGCTATTAGGAATTCCCTTCCGCTCTATGCTACCTCTCTGACCTGATTCTGACGATCCCGAGGAGCTAACATTTGGTCACTTTTTGATCGGGCAACCGATAACTGCCGTTGCGGAACCAAGCTACAAAGACATTGTCGTAACCCGGCTTGGACGATGGCAATTCCTACAAAAACTTCTGAAAGATGGAGGAACGACTATCTGCAGAGTTTACAACAACAAACCAAGAACCATACTCGGAAGTATGATCTACAACCAGGGATGATTGTGCTTTTGGAAGATCAAAGCATGCCACCGATGAGTTGGAGATTAGGGAAGAGATCGTTCGAACCTATCCAGGCTCCGATGAACTAGTTCGTACGGTCGACGTAAAGGTTGGTGACACTGTCTACAAGCGCCCAGCATCGAAGATAGCAGTGCTCCCAATCCAGGATAATCAACGTTCCGTGAATTCTTCCCAGCCCCGGGGTGAATGTTGACGGCCGAACGTGAACGACGATCAGCAGTCAGTCAGCGAAGACTATGCCACACCGTTGCTAGTCGATGACTCCACCCATCTTGCATGTAACGACTGAGTGAGACGACGACGATGGAAGAATAAGATGAAGCAAACAGCATTTTGACACTATAAAAGCGGCACAGAGAGAGGTGCTAGTATCAGTATTTTGTAATCCTTTGTAAAGTAAAGATCGAAAAGCAATAAGAACATATGTCCAAAAGGTTTTTGGACAACTCCCGGGACACAAATTTTAGCTTGCCAAACGCAAGGATGATGCTGCAGGTAGATTATAATTTGTCTGTGGCAAGTTTTCATTATGGTAGTGACTATGAATAGGCAGATATACAAGGAGGAGTGCTTTCAGAAGCGAAATTTGCCATTCATTAAATCACACGATGGTCCGGTGAGTTATGACATGACATAGCCAGCTACCATTACAGCCGGGATGTCCTGAAATGTTTTAAGCAGAAAGATATCTTCGTTATTGACGAAAACTCTCAACCCACCAAATTGTCAGAATTTTATTCCGTCGAAAAATATTGGGCAATTATCAAAAAAAACTGATGAAATGTGACAAAACCATCGAAAAAACCATCTGATTTGCAGAAGTGGTACGAAGAGATTGCAGATCAAGTTGGCAACTCTTGAGTGACTTTAGTGATCGTCAGTCGGTGCGAATCAAAACAAACCCAAAAAAGGAGAGAGTTCCTCTCCCATGTGCGCATCAGTAAACAGAGTGCACACAATAGATCGCTAGAATAACTATACAAGCCACAGTGGTACATGAGCGTCTTCCAACCGGACATTTTTTGCCTGTTGAAGTGGCGGACTTAGTCCGTGCTTTAACCTACCCCGCAGTGGGATGTTAGGCAAAAAATGTCGTTGGTTCGAGTACCACTGTACACATGCCCTTTTCGCTCAATTTTCCTAAAACATCTGCTATGTTTCCAAGCCTGCCGCACACTAGCGGAACTATCAAAACTTTCTCTTCATATCTTTCAATTCTAGCCAAAAACATTGTTGTTCACTCTTGGTGCCTCATGGTGATGAGCGAACATCTCCTTCTACATCAACTCTTGAATGCAAAAAATGATGGGTGGTAATAAGTGAAAAGTCCGAGAATTCATCCGAAATGCTGATAAATAATTTTTCATTGTTTTGTCGTTGAAGTTCAATAAATTCCCAGTAGAATGAAGCTTTATCCGCTTTTCATGTACTTTTTTGGCGATGAAATGTCTCATTTCGAGCGGCTAAATAAAAAGTGGATCGAGCTTTAGAGCTTGGGGAGTAAACCTTCCCTTGTTTAGATCGATTTTCAATTTATTTATGCTGTTTGATAAAAGATTGGCATAGTAGTAAAACTCGGATATTTCATACGTAGATGAACTTAATTCAACATCACGTCTTTGCCAAAGACCACACGGTATCCAGACATTTACAATTAGACTAAATTCCGTATTATAACTTATCTATTGAAAGCATACCTACCAATCTAAATCGCCTTTAGCTTCCAAAACTTCGACAGCACGTCTGAAACACAACAAACCTCCATCTGCCCTCCACGCCTGTTTCTGTTTTGCATTCTTCTTCGTCAGTGCAAAACTCGAGAACTCTGCAATTTTCACGCATATTTTCACCGCATCTCAAGGTGGCAGTCAAACCCATACACAAACAGAAAAAAAAAATCTTGAAATTGAGTTTCGTTTAACTCAATTTATCAGGAACCTTTGCCCAGGTTAGGTATGCCTTCTTAGAGATGTTCAAAATTCAATGAGGTTCTATTCATTCTAAAGTTGAGTTTAAATTTCGCTGATGTTCCATACATTTGATTGAAATATTTTTAACTAGTAAAGTAGTCGTTTTAAAAACAATATGTTCTCAACTCAATTTTGCGTCGTTCCTATCAATCGTACGGAGCCTGACCCCAATTTAAAAATAAAAACTCAGGAATTGTTTGGCTCGTAGGTTCGTTCGTTCATACGTTGGTTCTGATGCCCGTTCTTTCATCATCGGATTATGGAAATGTAGCCGGAAAATTATATTCAACCAAGCTGAAGTCGAGGCGAGTTTGTGCTATTCTGCTCCGTTATAGAAGCAAACAAATTAATTGAAGGGGATGAAAAGAGAAAATATTCGAAATTGAAATACTTTTCCGGGGCACTTGCTTTACTCAAGACGGGATGAGATCTCCATTCGCGGAATGAATTCCAATTTAATACGTTCTACCGATTTCGGGCCACGCATTGAATCATCAAATAAACGCTAATAGCAAACCTGTCAGACGAACATCTTGTTTTCTTTCCCTACAATGGTCTTAATATTCTTTATAGCGACGACGACGACGACGACTGGCAACGTGGCACGGAGGTAGGAAAAAAATACTTTTAAGAATAACGCTGCCACCGCGGGTCAAGCTTTTCTCCTAATTCAATTACCCACTCCCAGTAGCAGCAGGGTCGACAAGTTTGGAAAGTATCTCCCTAACTTTCGGAATTTGGATCCTCGAGGGGACGTAGGAAATTAAAAAATGGCACATCGACCAAAACTTTCCCGTCCAGTTTATAAATCGGTCTGCATCGAGAAAACATCAAAAAGAATTCGCTTCTTATGGACCACTTGGTCAAGCTCCTGCTACTACCGCTTGAACAGCAAAATTATACTTTAGGGACGAATGACCCATAGGATTAAAGACCTTTGACGATTATCACCCAAATAACGTGCTTCTATTCGACCATTAGTTGTTCAGAATTAATGCTATTGTGGTTTCTGATGGACAGACGACGGAATAAAAGCGAAAAACTTACGAGCAATTTAATAAAAACGTCTTACTATTCAATGGCGTCCGCTTAGACAATGCATTTTACAAGAAGGCTTGTTCGCGATCAAATCTGGACACCCATAAGTACGTATATCTCTGCAAATACTTCATCAACACGTGAAATATCTCGCAGACTGATGAACGCATGTCTGTTAATTTTTAAAAATCAATCTTAGGTGATGCTACTAGCTTCTAGATCAAAGATGGCGTTGAAAGAAGAGCAAGTGCGAAAAGCAATTGTGTGCGGTCGCAATGAAAATCCGGATTTGTCAGTAAGAAAACTTGCAAAAAAGCTTGGCTTTCCTGCAAGCATTGTCCATAACGTTCTTAAATCATTCAACACACTTTTGACAACAGCCAGGAAGACTGGGAGCGGAACAAATCCGGACCTCAGGAACCACCAGAACGACGCGGAGGTGATGCAAAAATTGCAGAAGAGACCAGATCTTTCGGTACGTACTGTGGTTAGAAAAATCAAAATGTCCCAAACTTTCGTGCATACTTTCATGCACCGGCAAGGTATGAAGTCGTTCAAGGTGAAAACTGTACCGAACCGTAATGATAGGCAGAATGTGACGGCTAAAACCCAGGCTTGCAAGTCGCGAATCCACCAAACTGCCCGGAGTTGTGACCTATCGAGCGGTATTGGGCTTTCGTGAAGAGAAAACTCTCTCAATATAAACAACAAGCTACAACTATAGAAAAAAAAATCGAAAACCTTGGACAAAGGCAGCTAAATCGGTTGCAGAGAAGTCTGCACAGACCCTAGTGGCTGGAGTAAACTCAAAAGTTCGTAGTTTCTTCATGCAGCCTAATGATGTTACTTTTATTCAAAATATAATTTGTCCGGATTTTGTCGCAAACAAGCCATAGTAGAATTCAGCATGGTAATCAGATAGAGAGGCATGTACAGCAATGTTCATATGAGAGTGTTAGTGGAGTAGCCAGGGTTGCTATTCCATTAGACTTCGTCAATCGCAGAAACTCACTGTAGGAGACAAGCTGAATATATAAATTATTTAAATCGAATAATAATCATTTCAATATATCAATGCCAAACCATTGCAAAATCATAATTAAATTTATTTCAGTGTAAATATTAAGAGAGAAAAATTGTCGGTTCGCTTCAGCAAAGCCGCTTGAGCCATGCATATGCATGTATGTGTGTATGAATGCCTTCTAGCAACGAACGAAGAAAATGTCGACTCGTAGTATGAGCAGTTTAACGAATTGGTCGTGATTTTTTGGAAGCTTCGATCACCTGTACTTCTTCGCAAATTTGTCGATCTTCTTCCGGAACTTCTCCAAGTCCGGCCCACTCATTGTCTGCTAGACCAGACCAGACGGAGGAATTGACCTTCTAAAGGGCGAACACGAAATTATTGCGACACATTCAACAGGGCATAACTTTTTTACCATTGGGTAAAAATCAACCAAATTTTGCACACTTTCTCATTGATGTGTATTGTTTACATGCTGTCAAACTCAAAGTCGTGTTTTTCGATTCCACGAAAATGGAGGTGAACCAACGCGAGTCGAGAGAACAAATTCTTTTCAAACACCTGGAATTTCCTGACCTGTCGCACCGGCAGTTGGGAAAAATGTTGAACATTCACCATTCAACCGTCTCCAGAGTGTTGAAGCGGTTCCAGGAGCGGTTGACGTTGGACCACGGCAAAGGAGCTGGAAGAAAACCGGGACCGGAGAACAAAAGGACGGAGGGAAAGGTGAAGCGGATGATTAAAGCAAATCCCAACGTCTCAAGCCGTGATTTGGCTAAAAAGATCGGCATGTCGCAGATCTACGTCCAGAATGCAAAGAAGAGAGCTGGACCTACATGCAATACAGAACTTCCCAAAGGTGAGCAGCAACAATCGACGGCTAAAACTCCGGCACGGAAGCTCTCACGAGAAGATGCTGACAAAATATGGCTGCTGTGTGATGGACGACGAAACGTATATAAAAGCCAATTTTAAGCAAATTCCGGGGTTGGAGTTTTTCACCGGCAAGAGCAAGTTCTATGTGGACGACAAATTTAAGAAGAAGAAAATGTCGAAGTTCGCCTCCAAATATCTCATTTGGCAGGCCATCTGCTCTGCGGACTGAGGAGTGAGCCTTTCGTGACAAAGGGCACAGTAAATGGCGAGATCTACAAATCTGAGTGCCTTCGAGAAGCGCCTTTGCCGTTCTGCAGCAGCACGACGAAGCTCTCGCTATTTTGGCCAGATTTGGCATCATGCCACTATTCTAAAACTGTCCTGGAGTGGTATGAGGCCAATTCTGTCCATTTTGTTCCAAAGGACATGAATCCGCCAAACTGTCCGGAGCTGCTGCCCGGTGGAGCAGTACTGGGCAATGATGAAGCGGAACTTCGGAAGAGCAAGAAGACAGTCAAAGACGAGAAGGACATGTTAAGAAAATGAAAAAAAAAAAACTGAGAAACTGGTACCGGATGACACTGTAAAGACTTTGATGGAGGGCATCAAGTAAAAATGTGTTCAATTTTACACTCAAGGCTCTATCGATTAACTTTTCTTTTGATTTTTGAAGTAAATATATGTATAAAACTACCCTAAAATTTTGGTTTGATTCTAAACATTAAAAGAAAATTGGCATGACATTTTCGGTGTCGCAATAATTTCGTGTTCGCCCTTTAGGCCATGTATTCCATCAACTTCCTTTCGTTCAAGAGGTCGGACGTCTGTACTCATTGGCATCATCATAAAAATAGACGTACAGTGCTTCGAATAACGAGGCCATGCCGCATGAGAGTTATGCGTGAGAGTTATCATTTGATGCAAGTCCTGGCAGGCCAAGACTGTTTTTGACAATATCTCCACACGTACGAGCACGCCCGCGTGTCCTGTGTGCGTGAATGTCGAGGAAACCGCAGAACATGTGTTCTTCGCGTGCCCTCGCTTCATAACGCGAGAAACGACATGATGGCCATGAGCAGCCGGAACACGACTCAGGACAAACTTTTTCCATGGAATTTGTCCAGACCAGGACATATGACACGCTGTAAGCACGACAGCCACCCAGATTGTCCTAGAACTCTAAACCAGCTAGCGAAATGACCAGCGGCAGGTCAGAGGGATCAACTAACTACTAAATTCCTAGGTAGTTAGACATAGGCAGGTCTCTTAACTGACAATACTCCCTTCCCAAGATAATACCGAAAGGTGGTTCCTTGGAAGGAGCAAAACCAAATGCACGGAAGGGTTTTTAATGGGTCGAGGGTTCGGCCCCCGCAACCCCACACCCTGAGTTATTCAGGAGGCTGATTGCAAATTTTCCTACCCATTATGAAAACAAGGTTGTACCATAGTGTGTCTGCACAAGTCTTCCGGTCAAGAGGCAAAATCTACAGTCGCTAAAGCTCTCATAGTTGTTCCTTATGAGTTTAAAATAACTGCTGATGATGTAGTAGCAGCTATCAAATCAAACAAAATATGAAGGCCGCAGGTGTCCATGGAGTACTCAACCTTGACCTGAGGAACTTTACTAAGCTTTGCTTTCTTTTGCCACCAAGTGATTGGAACTTGGGTACTTCCTGTCTGGTTGGAAGTTTGCTAAAATTAACCACAAGACCGACAAAGATCCAACCAATGCCAAAAGCTATCATCAGTTTATAATGCTCTCTCTCAAAACTATTCGAAAACCTGATCCTCAGCCGTTTGCTAAAAGTTCTCCCAGAGCAGTTCGGTTTTAGGACAGGGAATTCCACCGTCCACCAGTTGTCAAGGGTTGCTAAAATGTTAAGGCGGAACAAGTCCATTTCGAGGACAACTACCATGGAATTGCCATGTCGAGATAGTGCTTGACAATTCCTTGCATGAAGGTCTTGTGTGCAAGCTATACCGATTCAACTTCCCGATCTTCATCAGGAAAGTCATCATAAACTACTAAGCGGATAGACCATTCCACGTCTTTCTGAGTGGTTCTCAATCCAATACGCTCAACGTTGACGCGGAAGTTCCACAGGTTCCCAAGCTGTTTATCTTCTTTCCATCAGATGCTGTGGTATTTTTGCTTCATTCACAGATGACACTGCCATCATCTACAAAGGTCAAGTGATCCGAGCTCTGACATGTAAACTCCCGGAAGGCCTGGATTTTCTGTCCGATTACGCGATGTTCCTGTGAGCTGTCTCGATTCACCTTTCTAAAACATGGTGTTGCTAGTCTGCTGCGTTTCAAAGCAGTTTTTTCTATGGTAGTTTTTATCAGAACTTGGGACGAAGAACGGCAAACCATTCCGCTTCTAGACCATCCGCCCGTTTCATCACTTGTTGTTCACAGTGGTCCAAAGGAATGCTTTCGTGCGGCAGTGAAGTGTCAAGCGGATTGTTAGTTCATCATCGTTAGTTAGTAAAGGGCGATACGGTCAAAATTTGGTCAATATCAACTTGACGTATTTCTTTCAATTTTGCATTTAAAAAACCTGAACACCCCTCATTTTGAAGGTGTGTGTGTGTAGAATGTTGCTCCTATTTTGATTTTGGAATTCACTCTTCAGTTGTCAAAATGCCGTCCAAGCAAGAAGAGCAGCGTATCACAATTTTGCTCGCGCATCGCGAAAATCCGAGCTACTCGCACGCAAAGTTGGCAAAATCGCTAAAAGTTGCCAAATCAACCGTTACAAATGTAATTAAAGTGTTTGGGAACGTTTGTCGACAGCCAGGAAGTCTGGATCGGGGGAAATCGAAAACCGGAAGCCGCTGAGACGACAAAGAGAGTTGCCGGTAGTTTCAAGCGAAACCTAACATATCTCTCCGAGATGCCGCAAATAAGCTGGGTGTATCGTCTACAACCGTGCATCGAGCCAAAAAGAGCCGGACTATCGACTTACAAGAAGGTAGTGACTCCAAATCGCGATGATAAACAAAATACGACGGCCAAAGCGCGATCCCGGAGGCTGTACACGACGATGCTGACGAAGTTTGACTGCGTGGTAATGGACGACGAAACCTACGTCAAAGCCAACTACAAGCAGCTTCCGGGACAGGAGTTTATACGGCAAAAGGAAGGGAAAGGTAGCGGATATTTTCAAGCACACGAAACTGTCAAAGTTCCCAAAGAAATATCTGGTTTGGCAAGCCATCTGTACCTGTGGCTTGAAAAGCAGCATTTTCATAGCTTCCGGGACCGTCAACCAAAGAAATTTACGTGAAAGAGTATTTGAATAAACGTCTGCTGCCTTTCCTGAAGAAACACGGTTGTTCCGTACTGTTTTGGCCGGATTTGGCATCTTGCCATTACGGTAAAAGGCCATGGAGTGGTACGCCGCCAACAACGTGCAGGTGGTTCCCAAGCGACAAGAACCCTCCCAACACGCCAGAGCTCCGCCCAATTGAGAAATACTGGGCTATTGTCAAGCGAAACCTAAAAAGACCAAAAAACTGCTAAGGACGAGCAGCAGTTCAAGGCAAACTGGCTTTCTGCGGCGAAGAAGGTGGACAAGGTGGCTGTACAAAATCTGATGGCAGGGGTCAAGCGTAAGGCCCGGCAATTCGGATTTGAAAAAGCGGAAGCCTAACTGAATATTTTTGGCATTTCGTCCAGTTTTTGGCAGATGTTGCAGGGTGTACTGCTCCGATTATCTATCCAATCCTTCATACGACTCCGAGAGTATTCACTATTGGAACATCGACTCGATCCTGAGTCACTCGCTAGATCTTCCTTGATCCTGTACTTCCTGCCCAGAAACGTTCTATGCTTCTCAGCTTCCTGCTGTTCAGCCAGGTGACGTCGTTCTGCTTGCTGCTCTTCGAAAGCTTTTTCTTCCTCTAACCATTGTAGCTGCAATTTCGCACGGTTTCGAGCGGACCGTTGGGACGATGAACTCGAGACATGCGACTAGATGACCGCTAATCCTTCATGGGATGGAGCAAACAGCTGCTTTTCAATTGTTCTGGACTTCCGCGATATTACTCGATCAGGGTGACCCGAAGCATTACGAAGATTGACGAGACGCACTCCGGTAGGTTCTATCAGAACTCTCACATAGTAGGACAGTCGCTCGGACTGCAGATGCTTCCTGCTGAAAATAAACACTGTTTAACGGGCGTTCCTTGTTGACATTTTTCGAGGCTGATGTTGACGTTGAATCGCTGAATCCACGATGCAGTCTTGCAAATGGCATAATTCCAGCTACGTTCGACAACATCATTCGTCACTCCAACACATTTGTAACGATGCAATCCATCGCATGCGGCGCACTGCACCATGTGATCGGTATCAGGTTCTCCGCAGCTTTTGCAGCTATGTCCGTTGACGCTTTTCTTCTGTTTATTCACCATTACCACATCACCACTTTCACGCACCACGCTAACCTCATAATGCTCTTTGGCTTTGTGCGTGATAACTTATCGCAGATATTCCCGTCATTTGAGAATATTGACGACCGACAATACTTTCTTGTCAACCATGGAAACAATCTTACGAATCAATATCTCTAAACACTGAATTAAGGGGTGTTTCGATCAAAATTTGGTCGAATTCAACTTGACGCATTTCCTTTCATCGTGCATTAAAATATGTTGCACATCCCTCATTTTGAAGATGTGTGTGTTCGGGAAGAAATTAACAAGAAACACCTCTTCAATAGCATCTTCCTTAACAAACTTCTTTCCTTCATTTAAACTCCTCAATTAACTTTCCTCGTGGCAAAAATACGATTAATCTTCACTTCTTCCTTCAAAAGTTCATAATTTCTTTTCAGCTCGATTCTCTTTTCCTTTCTTTTCACTACTGTTGTTGTTTTCGGTCTTCTCCCGCCGCTGCTCTGACGGATTGGACAACATGACAGCTGCCGTTATGCTTGATTGCGCAAACGTATTGGGCGTGATCGGGACTCACTTTTCTACCCGCAACGCTTGTACGGTGGGTTCGCCAACAGTGTGCGTGTAGCATCATGCCTCTGATTTGATTTTGAGATTAGCATTTCAGTTATCAAAATGTCGTCGAAGGAGCAACGCATCCAAATTTTGCAAGTGCATGGCAAAAATCAAAACTACTCTCGCTCCAAGTTTGCGAAATTGTTGAATGTGGCTAAATCAACTGTTACCAACGTATAAAAAGTACTTGGTGGACGTTTGTCGAGAGCCAGGAAAGCTGGATCGGGGAGAAAATCGAAAGTCTGAGGCCACAGCGACGGCAAAAAGAGTTGCCCGCTGTTTCGAGCGGAGCCCCAACCTCTCCGTCCGAGATGTCGCAAAGAAGCTGGGAGTGGCGCCTTCAACCGTGGATAGAGCAAGAAAACGAGCTGGACTGTCGACTTACAAGAAAGTGGTGACTCCAAATCGCGATGATAAACAAAACACGTCGGCCATGGCACCATCGCGAAAGTTGTACACGACGATGCTGACGAAGTTTGATTGCGTGATACAGGACGATGGAACTTACGTCAAGGCAGGCTTTAAACAGCTTCCAGGACAGGAATTTTATACGGTAACCGGACGGGGAAAGGTGGCAGATATTTTCAAGCATATTAAACTGTCAAAGTTTGCAAAGAAATATCTGGTGTGGCAGGCCATCTGTACCTGTGGCTTGAAGATCAACGTTTACATTGCGACCAGAACCGTCAACCAGGAAATTTATCTGAGCAAGTGCCTACAAAAAACGTCTACTGCCTTTCCTGAAGCGACACAATTGTTTCGTTCTATTTCGGCCGGATTTGGCATCTTACCATTATGGAAAAAAGGCCATGGAGTGGTATGCTGCCAACAACGTTCAAGTAGTGCCCAAGGACAAGAACCCTCCCAACACGCCAGAGCTCCGCCCAATCGAACAATATTGAGCCATCGTCAAGTGGAACCTTAAGAAGACTCAAAAAGCTGTTGTGAGCGAGAAACAGTTCAAGGCAAACAGACGTTCTGCGGCGAATAAAGTAGACAAGGAGACTGTACAAAATATTAATGCAGGTGTTGATCGAAAGACCCGGCAACTCGCATTCGGTAAAAAGAAAGCTGAATAATTCTCCTGTATTCTGTATTAACTGAACTTTAAAAGAAATAGAATTTGACTTATTAATAAAAACTTTGATCGACTCACACACATTAATGTTTGACCAAATTTTGATCGGAACACCCTTTATCAGAATTACACTAGCTTTAACCGCTTTTTCACTGTTCGCTATAAGTTGAACATTCGATTTATACCAAAAAGTATATTTCCATTTGACATTTTGCAACGAAAAACAGTTTTTCTTTTTAATTTTAAGAGACAATGCTCATTCTCATCGAATGTAGCGCAGTAAAATGTGTATTTCAACTACTCATGATAAATGTCAAACTGATCACCGTTTCCCCGTTTCACGGTACTTATTTCTTGATAATACACTTGAATTCCAATTTCCAATCAATAACAAAAAAAATGGATTAGAGATTTCAATCTCATATACTTTTAAAATATACTTTTTCGACATTATTTTCATAGATCCCACTAATGCACAGTAGGTAGCCCCAACCGCATCATCGGAAGGCAGGAAGTATCCTGTTGAAAACGTTTAGGATTTTAAAGATAACACCTCTCCCTAACCAGTGTTTGTTTGTCAGTATCTCCTGTGCTACCTTTTATACTCGTTGGAATTCCAAACCTACCCAGTGGAGGAAATAATTATTTTCCTTCGAAAGTCTGTCGCTGCCGGCATCATAATAAAAGGTAAAATTTCGACTGCCGCAAAACGACGGCAAAAAGGGAGCAAACCCCGGAACAAAATTGAAAAATTTACACAAAATCTCCCACAACCCATGCTGAAATTGAAAGCTGTTAATCTGTCCGTCCACTGTTTGGGAAAAGGGTCCTCCGGTAATCAATTATAAGATTTGCTTCTATTTGAAAACCCAAAATACGAACAGAAGCTTATCTCCATTCTTCTCCGGGTCGGATGTTCGAAATTCGGAGATTTTCCCTCTAAAATGCCACTTTCCGCCGCACTGATTGCGTATATATCCAAACTACTTATCACGTTTGAAGAGGGTCAGCTCTTGGCTAATGGCAAAATACACGGGGGAACCGGAAAGCCACAATTAGAGGACCGTCTCGAAATCTGAAGAGCAGAAACAAGACCGGCTACAAGGATAGTGACAAAGACGACGATAGTGTCGGTCGTATGTCAGCCGCAAAGTCACGTGACACGATCCAGCTCGAGCAGCAATGGCCGAATGAAAATTTATCGGATAAAAGCTTAGCCTTCGGTTTTGAGTGGAACACTTTTACTCGGGTGCTGTATAGTTTTGTCCCCTTTTAAACTTTTACACCCCATTTGAATCACATTTTACGATTAGCGTAAAATTTGCTTCCCCGTGCACTCGACAGGGGTATGTTCGAGAAAGGTCCTTTTCCCGTTTGAATGGGCAATTCCGGAGCAATCTCTGGGGAAATCTTTGCCTGGGATGCTGGCAGCCGTAACTGTGTACAGCTTGTTCGTTCGCTAAAACACCAATTATGTTTATTGCCAGCCATGCAAGAGTTGCAAACTGTTTCCCAGCCAATGGGGTTTCTTGCTGCAGCGGTGGAAACAAAAAAAAATGAAAAGTAAAACACCAAGACGGAAACATTGCACTTGGAATTTTAAGTGGTGGAAAAATGGTTGGAACGAACGCTAAAGGTCCGAAAGTGCTCTCGAAAATGGCAAAAGTGCCATTCATTTCGCGAAAAGATTTCTTTGAGAAGGGAGAAATGTGGTCGGAACCTTTTCCTTCGGGAGCCACCAGCAGCAGCAGCCGGTGCACGCGATTGGTGAAAGTTTTCCGCTTGCAGTTTCCCGGTTTTCGAATTTGGTTCTCTGGCTGAGTGCGGTTGAAGCTTCGGGTGGAAATTGAAAAGCACAGGTTTAACCGAGAGGATACTTTAGAGGGAATGTTACTCATAATCTGGCAACTGCTGATAATGAGACTGCTTTTGATGTTTGGTATGAGCAACCGGAACGCAAAACAAGGTCAGATGCATTTTTGGTCAGCCTGTAATTAGGAACACGAGTCCGTACAGTTTGTCACTTTTTCCACATAAGCAATCTTTTGGTATATCCGTGTGAGACGATCTAACAAAGTAGGCTGAAGAAATCGAGTAATCGTTTTACAGACCCAGTTAGAAAAAGGAATTGGGATACCCACTGGAGTGGCCCCCCCTAGCAAAGGAAAATAACAAGCTGATATCATATATGTAACAAGTTCTGTTATGCCATAAAAGTTCTGTTATCCCATTATCCCATACAAAATTAGTTATCACCATTGGCAATCATGTTGAACACACTATTTTTTATGAACGTTTCAAGTTGAATTGTAAAACTAAAAAAATTTCCAGCATATTTGAACAAGAAATTTGGCTTTTAATCAAAATAATTTTTTCAGTTATTAGCATGAGAATTTGGTTTCAAATTTATAACATTATTTGATACTATTTCAATAAATTTGCTTACAATACAGTATTTGTTATCAAATTGTTCGCAGTGATAACAGAATAAGTTATTATTATGATATTTAACGAGTATTTTTTTGTTATTCATTCTGTTATTATGGCTGTTTATTCAGTCTGAATGATAACATATTCAGTGATCACAAAATGATAACCTGGTATTAGAACTTGTTATCATTTTGGTATAATCCTTTGCTCGGCCAGGTGTGACATATGCACATGTTTGCTAGGATGATGAATCAATTAGGCATAGTGAAGTTTTACATCAAATTATTGCAAGTAACTAAGAAGGAAAATCATTAAAAGGAAAACAAACCATCATTCCTCTGCATGTGCCAGAGATGGAATGATGATTAAACGTCAAAAAGCATAAAATATTGCCGTCTGCCTCTTACAGGGGTAGCGGAACCTATGCTCACCATACACCCAAAAGTTGAAAAGGTGGCAAAAAATGCAATTGCAGTTTTTGCAATCATAACTTGAGAAATCCGCATGATACAGAAAAGACATTTTTGCCCATCATGATCCACAAAGCGTTTTATAGTATAAACAAAGCCATGCAAGTGTGTGCAAGCGGTTGGCAGCACAAAGATTCCTCGAAACAAATTTACCGTTGTGTGCTTAATGTCTCGACAGTCAAAGCAACCGTTGAGTCTTTGTTCAACCGTCATCAATTTTTCAATATGGGTGAACAATACCACAGAATGCCGCAACGCTATTGGCCACTGTTAGAATTCCGCTGTCAAGTGTTCTATTTTTATTTTCACTCGTCATCACACTCCGATATCCCTCTCTTCGAGTGTGTTCTTCTTTATGAAACAAACGATGCCACGCAAGTATGTGTGAGAGACATTTACTTCATTGCTGTATAGCCGAGTGCCTCGACAGTCGAAGCAACTGTTGGGCTTTTATTGCTGAATGGTTACAATCTCAGGTCATGACGCAGGCGGGCTCGGTTCGAATCTCGGTTGCGAATTCTGGGTTGTCTATTTTTTTGTGGGCCATTGAACTTCCGGACTTTAATCTCATACTCAACACAAATACACTGCACGATTTCACCCACACATTGAATTTTTCGAAGCGAATTGATGTGTTGCTTTTTTTCCCACGACCAATGTTGCATTTGCATCTCTCCAAGTTACGTTCCATTACGAGAAATTAAACAAAACCATGCGAAATTGCATTACAATCTGGCTTTTTTATTTTGGGTGAGTACAAATACTCATGACATTCTGCAGCCATCCAACTTCAAACGTAAAAAGATGTTTAATTTCTCCAATAGATGGACGCAGTAACCAATAATATGTAATCCTGGCAAATAAAATTAGGTCTTGAATATAATTAAAAGCTACAAAAACGTTTCGGAGACTTAAATTTCGTAAAAAAATAATGAGCAGTCAGATTTTCAATACAATTTCTTACCTTTGCACTGCAAATTCGTCGTATTGATTTATCCGCACTAGGGAATATACTCGAGCCAGACTCCAAATTTTCTCTTTAATTGCACTATATCCTTACACATTTTCGTTGCGTAATTGCACAAACCATGAAAATCACACTTCACTATTACACTAGCCACACGAAAATCTACGAATACGTGATAAAATACTAGAAAACTTTGAGATTAATTTTCACAAAAATTTAGATACGCTTGCACCTATTCTGAACCACGTTTACAGTCGGTGTAACCGCTTGATGTTGCCAAACTATTTTATTATGACTCTTATTTGAATGAAATGGGTTTGGCAGAACTTCAATATCACCTTTTTTGTGGGAGAGTTACAAATCACCCAAATTTGAACTTTTTAATTTTTCCTTAGATTAAATAAATAACAACATACTTTTAATTTTAGGTTTTTTCAATAAAATATAAAAAATATAAATATATAAATATAAAATATAAAATAAAATAATACTTTTCCATCTCTGTTGAGTTTGGCAGCACTGCTGACATACTGTATAGCATACACATCAATGCTAGTGTGCGTGTTCAATAATTCATAGAGCATTCTATGCCCAACGTTATGGTGAGTCTTGTTGTCAATATTCTAATGGAACAAGAGCTTTATCCGCTATAGAATGTATTCAAACATATTCAATGAATATCTTGGAAGACCAACTGACATTATGAGATAATCTTGGGACATTCTTTGCCAAACAAACTAACTTTGCTTAGTATAGCCCATAAAGCTATGGTTGCAATTGAAGACCTTAAGTTTTGAAGGACAATTTGAATGCCTTGAAACTATGATGTCCTATGATGTCTGTGGGAGTTTCAAAATATTCATGGAATTTGTTTGAAAATTTATCGTAGCTTTGTAAAGCCCTAAAGGCTACGATTACTTTTGTACATCTTAAGTTCTGAACTCAAGGTCAGTGAACTTGAGCATCTCAAGATACTCTAATAATAACTGTGATCATACAAAAGATTCAGTGATATGTTTGAATATATAGACACCTTTTATGGGTTATAAAGCAACTGTTACGACTATAGATCCTAACTTCTGAACTCAACGGCAGTTTTGGTGACCTAGAATATCCCAAGATATCTCATTATATCTGTTTACCTTTCAAAAGACTCATTTAATTTGGTCAAATACACATTGGTGCTTTGTTTAATCCAGAAAGCTACATCTAAACTCCAGGATAGTTTAGATAACCTAGAGAATCACAAAGTTATAAAATGATGATTGTTGACTTTCCAAAAGGTTCATTTAATATGATTGAATACATATAGTAACTTTATGTAGCCCAACAAACTACTGTAACAACTGTAGATCTTATGTTTTGAACTTGAAGACAGTTTGGATGATCTAGAATATCTCAAGATTGTCTCCTTATGTCTTGCGAACTTCCACACTATTCAATGAATATTGTTAAATACATATTGTCCTTTTGCATACTCTAAAAACCTACAGTTACAACAGTATATCTTATGTTCTGAACTAAAGGACAGTTTGCATAACCTAGATCATCCCAGCTTCTCGCATAATGCTTGTTTTACGTTCGAAAATATTCACTGAATTGCATGCGTAGCGTAACTTTGCATAGCCCAAATAGCTATGAATACTATTTTACTAGTACTAGTATATTTTGGTTAACCAAACGAAAACGAAGACGTAGTCCAACGTCAAAATAGAAAGTGTTCAACGATATGAGAATAATTTTTCGCCTTAACTTAAACGAATTTCTAATAAGGGTCCCAAAAGAGCGTGCGTCCCCGCAACATAGCTCTGGTTCTCACAAGTTCCTACCTCATGCTTCCACTTGTCAAGAGATGACAAAGACCACCAGCTAAGGGTTGCGGACTTAGCTGGTCCGGGCACTGTTGTCCTTCTGACTTCAGCTAGATTGAGGAGGTGCGTGCCGAGCGTCTGTCCACCAAGGAGGTGCGGCTAAAACAGTGACTGTCCTGGCATCCAGCGGCTGAGTAAGAAACGCTGTATCGCATCTGCTATACCTAAGGAGCCCTGAAATCTTATCCTACCACGAAAAATGGAAGGATCCTTTATACGGAATATAATTTCAGATCATCCATGGAGTTGCCAAGCATTGTATAGTAATTTGAAATTATGTTTTTTTCCTTTGTGGCAACGATAATGCAGGTTCGTCTACAATTGCAGCAGGACCATAATATGCAGACATGCAGCCAGTTCAGAAATAATCTTTGTTATCATTTTATATTGTAACATCGCTTAGCTATATTTTTAATGCTATTTTCACATTCATGCATCCTCGTTAGTTTTGGCCCACCAACCCACGTTATGGTTTTGAAGAGATAGCCTGTTTTTTACGTTTCTTTAAAAGGGATCATACGACGGATTCTACTAGATTTTTGTTTCCTTCTTTATCCAAACAAATTCAATGATTCAAAAACTAAAATTGTTTTTGATCCTTCATTTTCTATTGCACAGATATAAAAAATAATTCATGGGCCTTTTAGGTATCAAGAATTACCGGAGAATTCAAATTTCCTTTTTCCTTTTTATTCTCTATCTTTTTGTGGATTTGTAAAGTTCATTTCGGCTTACTGTTTGCTCAAATTTTCTTTGCTATTCTGCATGGCTGCTCGGTTATCAACTTTCTTTCATTACATCACATAACGAAATTTCAGTGAGCAAGATAAGGCGCTATAATCTTGGCAATAATTGCCAAATTTTTGGTTTAAATGCCAAAAGTTCACCCACAGGCAAAAGGAGCATTAACTCATCTTTCTAGCATATATGCTCCCAACGATAAAGTACAAATTATCACACTGTTTAAATCTACATGGAAGCGTTTGGTGCGGGAGGTCCACACTTTCTTCCTTCCCTTGATTCAAAGTAGTAGGGCGATTTTCGATCTTTCTGGAATCGCTCTATTTCTTGGAATCCTCTTTGCGGCACATACTACGCAGTTGGCCTGGCCGATGACGAGAAAATTTATGTATTCAAAAAACCATCATTTTGCAGGATGCTTTCAAGAATTGGCTGCGTTAGTGTGATATTAGATTAAATTAGATAAACTCAAACGAATAACTAATAAGGATTGTATCGACAATAAAATCACAGATAAAAAGAAACATTGAGTTTTTTGCGTTATCTAATGCACATAAAGAGAATGCTAGATTTGGCAAAAAATAATAGGATGTTTAATGAAATTTAAGCCAGATAACGCCTGAATCTAGCCTATTGTATTAAAGATTGCAAACATTGTTGTATTGTGCATGAAAGATTGCAAACAATTTCGTTTTTTACGCCTCCTTTGGCTTGGAATTTGGCTTGGAAATTTGTTTGTGCTGGTAACGGTTATGATGATCACACATAAACACGCGTGAGACTATCGATCTGAGCTTACCTACACACTTAGAAATGATGAATTTTATACGAGACGTAATTCATGTTTGTAAAAAGTCGGGGAACGTAAAGAAAGATTTCGTGTAAAATTATGTCTCCTGAGACTGACACATACGCAATTCGACGAAAGACATGTTTGATTGAATTTATTTTCGCATATCTTTGAACTCATCCTTATGTGCTAAAGGACGCTTGCGAGTGTCGGTCTCAGGAGACAGAAATTAACATGACATTTTGGTAGTGTGTAGATTCGCCGCGTTCATCTGTTAACAACTTTATCAGCTCCTGAACTTTCGGTAAATAGAGATCGTTTTCGAGAGACCGCGAATCAGAAAATAGCAAAATAAAATGCTGAGCAAAAAGCCAGAGGCAGAAAATTATAAAGCCGACTTTTGCAGCAACAATCTGTCTGCGTTTTGATCTATGACGAATAGATGATGACAAGGTCTCTCCTTTTGGCCTTTTGGCCTGATTAGGCGTCATGTCAACGTTTGTAAACAATGACTTCTAGCGTATTTTTTCTGGGATCTGCTTGCTCCCACAAACAAAATAGTACCAAAAACAGATACAGAGAGTTATTTAAGCCAGACTTCCCGTCGGTAGTGGATACAGTTGTTAGCAACCTGGCATTTCCAGGAAATTTATGTTTTAAGTCATTGTTTACAATTGTTACTTTCGAAGTTTTGATGATTTTGCTTAGATTCGTTCATTGTACGAAAACAATACAAAGGGCTACGAATATTTTGTTACAAATGAAAGAAAAAACGTCTCTCTATTGGTTGGATGAAGGACTGACAGATCTACTATATCGACTCGAAATGTAATTAAAAAAACAAGTGCAACCACGTGGAGTTGTTTATCGTGTTTTTTTAGTTTCTGGCATGGGTTTAACATATGCCTATTTCGGGCCTGAATTTTGTAAAGATCTGCTACTGAGTCCGTGGTTGTTCTCACTGGGCCATGATGATTCGCGAAAACATTCATGAATAATGAGTATGACGTTATAACTCTCGACAGCGCTTTAATTTTGATTTTGAAATAAATAAACTATTCCCACCCATCCCAGCAGCAACGCCATCGTGCATGAGTACAATAAAAGAGAAACAGCGATTGGCTGGTCTTCACGAAATCTATTCCGTGCAGTATACAAAACTAATTTGGCGTCATGCTGCTACGATTGCTACATGTGCTAACATGTGCTGGAATGCTATATAGAATAAATAAGGTCAAGTTCGTACTCACGGACCTTAATCCTCAAAATATCAATCGAAGAATATTGGGATATTATGAGTCAAAACAGACCAAGAATCGAGTCAATGTTCAAAAACTTGCGGTTCTAATTTTTTTTCTAAGTTCATTTATTTGTACAGGCACATTAGAATCAACTTTCCAGAGTCAAGTTTTCATGTTTGTATACATCAGTTATCTTAGAACTTAAGTGAGGGGGATAGAACTGATTACTCTCGGCCATCTCAGGTGATTAGGAACAACAATTTAACGAAAAGAAGGATGAGGGTTCACATAAAATATTTTAAATTCTAATTCGTCTTATCAAAACGTATAACTTTATATCGTTTGGTTTACTTTTTACTTGAACATTTTCGAGAAAGAGAAAAAAACACACAAACACAGATAAACAAAATCTAATAGTAAACATACAGGGTAAACAAACTAGAATCTTAGGCTAATGTTAGTCGAAAAAAAAAAGAAAAGTTTCATAAACACCAAAAACTAGAAAGACTCGAACCGGTACATTGAATTGCCTACCTAGAGCCCAAAGGAAATCATAAGTTTCAGATCTGATTCCACGATGCTCAACACCAGACCAAATAACGTGATTTACGTCCTGATAACCTTGTCCACATTCACAGACCGTTTAAAGAATAATGATTGGACATGACGCGAGACATCACGCGAATGAGGTCTCGACTCACATCCAACTCCCCAAAGCAAGATTTCTTCGACACCTTTGGGATGATAGAATGTTGACATCGCCCCAAATCTCCTTTGCTCCATTTATACTGTTAGCTGACGAGTGACTGTTGAGGATGAATCGGAAAAAAAAACATTGAAGGCGATTTGTTGATCGGAAATATCGCCTTCCATAGCGCCCATTTTTGAAAGCGATTCCGCTGTCTCATTGCCCACAATTGAATAATGAGAAATAACCCACACAAAGGTTATGATAAAATAAAGCGAATATAAAGCACTTAGAAGCTCCTGCATTTTCATGTGAAAATACGAGTAGTTCTTTACCGGCCTCATGGAACGAAAAGCCTCTATGTTATTGAGACTAACTGTTTAAATGAAGTAGCGTAAAGTGTATTGCCGCTAATTCATCGACATACACGGCACAAAGAGCTTCAACATTCTCTGAAACATCCCCACTCTTCAGGGGTCAATAAAATCTATCCGTACGTAAATACAGGATAATGTTGGATAAAATGTACACAGGAAAAAATCTTGTAGTAAAAACTACCATTTCAACCGACTATGCCTATCTTTAAAACTACCATGAAATTTCAGTCAAATTTACTACGTTTATAGTAAAACCTTCAACGTTTCTGGTATATTTGACAGACCTCATATTGATATCAACCGCAACATGGTTGATCTTATCGCAGGCATGGTAAAATCAAACGCATTTATAGTCAGCTGAAAATTGTTGGTGATTGCGCTTAATTTAACCCTCGAAATGGTAGTTTCTACTGCGACTTTTTTTTGCGTGTAGGATACCAGATCAATCGAAAATAGTTGCTCTTTGTTCATCTAATAATACGGCGATCGGTTGCTTTTTTTAAACTGAGACGACAGCAGTCGTTTTGAGCGCTGAAGCCACAGTACTTTGATTCGTCCTGTTATTAAGTGGCGCTGCACCCTAGCCCTGAATATTGCTTCTAAGTCATCTTAAACCAATCGATGCATCGAGGATCTCGAAATTTTCGCTTCCTTAACCAGCTTCCGATATTGAGCTTACTGGATTTCACATAATCGATTTCACATTCCGTTAATACACTAGTAACATAGCTCAAACCATTCAGCTTTATTAGGTTTCATGAAAGTTTTATGAAAGCCACTAGAACTCATTCAAATTATCTTATCATGGTCAGTTGAAAAGGCATTTCAAAACCATTTTGCCTCCAGCCAATGGCGAATTTGCATTGAGGAAAGTCACCAAATGACCAAATAGTTTTATAGTAGCCATTGCGAAGATAAATTGGCTTTTTGGCAAAACTGTGATTTCTTCCAATCGCCATATTGAAATATAAAAAATCATTGAAATGTGGAAAAATAAATTCACCAAATTTTAAATGTAATGCAAATGCATTATAGATCAGAGACCAAATTTGGCATTCTTTTAGAAAACCTCATTAAAATACATAAATTTTCAGGAAGTTCGTGATCAATTTACCGAATATATTTGTTTCAATTTAGTTTTTGTTGATGTAAACTCGCATAATCTCCGCAGCGCATTTATTTTTGGCTCTTATCGCGCCAATATTCATCATAAAATTAAATGCGCATATGATTTGTAGCATGATACGCTATAAAAAAAAACTCAATTTGTTTTGGATTGCTATCAAACACAATTTTCCACAACACTCCACCAACTTTTTTCACAGATATTATTTACTGTAAAAGAATCAGAAGGGAAGAGAATCGAACGAAGAATCGAACAACAAAAACCAACCTCGATATCGTGAAGTTTGACAGCTGTGGCCATTTGGCCCGGTGCTGGTTTTGATGGCAGCCAATAGGTTTTATGAAGGTTCTCAAGTGGTCTTAACATCTTTCACTAGAAGATCTTCAAAATCTTTATGGTCTTATAAAGGTTTTATTAAATTTTATTTCACAACTGTCTATGGACTGGACAACTTTGTACAAATTTCGGCTTTAAAGATGCATAGGGGTGTTGGTGGCCAAAACATTTTAGAATGTAGTCTTATCAACAAAACCGGGAGGAGTAATATACGGCTAAAATTGTTACTTGGGTATGCTCCAAAAAAATGAAACGGTGGCATCCTACAATTGCCGCAATTTGCTTTGCAGTTTTTTCGCGTGAAGCAAACAGGCCACTATCTCATTTGTGTACAGTTTACTCAGTTCATGGTTTATTCCGGTCACTATATTCAGCCGTTCGAAAGAATGACACCCTAGTTGGCTGACCCATTCGGGAACCTAGGTTGTTAAGCCACCTGCATACTAGTGTCCTCATAAGTCGCTTCTTTCTACCACCGAATGCCATCCGGAACCATCCCCTGTTCTAAATTTCCAGCCGTTGAATGGGTCTTGTCTAGGCATGTGGGTGCGAAAGATTCATGGGAACGTTGATCCCAGTCAGCCCGCTGGCTGTTGTCAGTCAGTCAGCCGTCTGTGTACATTTCCTAACTGAACCGGATGCGCTTATTATTCTGATATTTACTTCCTTGTTTTTCTTCGCATTTTTCTACGTGCAGCATCGTTGTCGTATGTCGTACAGTAAAGTCTCCAAACGGGCGGTGCGTGGTGCCATGCAACTAACTAAGCTTCTCGGCTGTTTTCCAGGGGTTGTATTGATGGCATCCTCCCACCGGGCAGTGGAAGTTCTGACTGTACTGAACAGTATACTTTCTCCTTGCAGCATAGTTCATTTACGCTTCCGGTCGGAGCAACCAACGACGTTCACGGCGGATGTACGTGTGTATGTGGATGTAATGTGTGCTTTATTTATTTCGAGTCCGGGTAACTAAACATGAAAAATGTGTGCAATTCTGTGAGGTCCTTCATACTATCTTCGGTTGTGGTGAGAAAAAGACCTGGAAGATAATATGACATGAATTTAACACATGGATGTCGAGTGTTTACTCATACTCCGAAAGAGCTGCGGAAGAATTTGGATCCAAAGTCAGTGGGAAGGCGTGGGATCCGACGAAGGCAGAAATCGCTGCGGCACGTGACGTGATGTTGGTGGAACCGAAATGCCATCGAAGACTTTTGGCAAAGGCAAACCTCGTAAGATACGTTCTTGCGTGAACTCGAAGTGCTGATTATCTTGAAGATCGGAACGAAGAATTGGATGAAGATCTGGAAGGTCTGCATGCTGAACTAAGGAAGAGTCGGATGGAGCATTTGTAAGCTTTACGGAAGACTCCAGTGCGGGAAAACCGGACGTGCAGGACTGGTGGATTCGATCGCTGGCAGAGATTGGTCAGTATGAGCCGGAAGCCACCAAACTGGCATAAGGATTTTGAATTCGAGTACGCAGATTTGTATTGGTATTGGATTTGTATTTGGATGGTATTTCCAGGACGATTGCTGACCTGCGGACACGCAAAGGCTGGACTCGCTCGAAGGAAGCAATCGAAGATGAGATAGATTCGTTGAAAGCGCAATCACATTTGGACGCTGACGCAGCTTCCTGAGGCAGAACTGCGATTACCTGCAAATGGGTTGTTTGAGTGAAGCATGGAAGTGGCGGAACCAGTGACCGGTACAAAGCCGACTATTCCAAGACGTATTCTCCAGTGGCGAAGCAGGATACCCTTCGAGCTGTTTTGGTTTTGGCGAATGAGGAACGTATGCATCTACACCAAATGGATGTAAAGACTGCGTTCTTTGAACGGAGAACTCAACGAGGAGATTTATATGGCACAGCCAAACGGGTTTGAGCAGGGGCAAGGGCTCGTTTGTCGATCGGTCGCTTGTATATCGGTCTGAAGCAAGGCGTCTTTGTGCGTGGAATGAACCATTCCACCGCTTCAGAGTAAAGATGAGGTTTCAAGCGCAGCGAGAACGATCAGTGCATCTGCTCATTGCCTGGCCAGCTCTGTCTCTGAAGGCTGCGGAAAATGTGAAGCGTGGACTTGCGGAAGAATTCGAGATGACCCATGTAGGGGGGATGAAGCAGTTCCTGGGAATAACTCGTGGAAAAGAGATGCCCCGAACGGAATTATGGGGATTCATCAGCGGAATTATTTCGAAAACCTGCTTCAATATTTGAGATGACGGATTGTAAGCCAATATCCACGCTTTTGGAGAATCGGTTGAAGCTGATGCGAGCAATTGAAGAACAGAGGACGTCGAAGCCGTATCGTGAGCTCGTTGGCTGCTTAATGTACGCTTCGCTAACGACGAGACCGGATCTTTTGGCAGCAGTGAACTATTTTAGTCAGTTCCAATCCTGTCCGAACGAGGATCGTTGGGTACACCTCAGGCGAATGCTTAAATATGTCAAGGAGACTATGGAAGTTGGACTGATTAGATACATCAAGGCGTATTGAAGATTAAATTTGTCGCAACATCGGAACAACAGGCGGATATAATGGCGAAGGGACTTCCGTCCGCATCATTCAAGCATCGACGATAGTTGCTTGGACTAAGAGCATTTCCGGACAAAGAAGGTGCCCAAATTCCCGAAGAAGTATTTGATTTGGCAGGCCATATGTAGTTGGGGTCGAAAATTTAAAATTTTTTTTAGATTGCATGTTTCTTTTCGCTCGGGTGCTGTCAGTTCAATCGAAGATGGCGTCGAAACAGCAAGCGCTCCGCGAGCGTGTTGTACGGTTTTACGAAACGCATGATCATCGAGGAAAAACATTCACGGTAGACCACTTTCGAGAACATGTCCGTGAGTACTGTTTACCGGATCCTGGCATCACTGAACGTGGAGCGGAAGGCCGGTATCGGCCGTCCCGCGAAGATAATGACGAAGAAGAAGAAGGAAGCGTTGAAAAAGCTGTTCGACAACAAGGATGGAACGACCCAATTCTTAGGAAAAAATTATCGTCTGACAAAGTGTAGAGAAAAATATGACACAAGTTTTTGCTGAACTAAGTGTATAAGTATATTTTTTTGTTCAAAAGTTAGAGGTAATTTTAACGAAAAAAATGGCCGATTTTAAGCAGTCCCCGCTTGTGTTCCCCAGAAGTACCCGGGCTCATTTATATAGCATTATGTTCTTTAATACCCATTAAAACAAGAATTTGATGAGGTTTTGGCCTATTCTCGCCTAAACAATCATAAGGGCGAAAAGAAAAAACGCATTTTTTTAGCTAAAATTACTCGTAACTTTTGAATCACAAGCAGTATTAAAAAACTTTGTTCAGCAAAAATGTGCGCTATATTGGTTTATATATTTTGATTAAAGATTACTTAATCCTAAAATGAGAAACAAAAAAGTTATAATGAAAAAACTAGTTTATAATAGACACCCTGATATAAAGCAGAAAAAATAGCTCTATCATGGTCGAATGAAGAGATAGAAAAATGGTGTCTGAGACAAAGTTGCTTGAAATTATATTTCCTACAAACTTGCTGTTTACATTACCCTTCTATTGTGTTTCGTTCAAAAGTTAGCAACAGCTAACGGTAAAGTTTGGAACTACCAAATTATCACCACAAGGTGGACAACTTGTTCATATACAACATTGTAGAAGACACCATGATTCGGAAACGCAACCCTTAGGAGTTATTAATTTCGCCCTGAAAAAAGTCTTTTCCGACCACTGTGCGTGGTAGCGCCTAACTTGCTCGTCGCAGTCGTCAGTCAAACATTAATTTAACGTTCCGTCCAGTAGTTATAAGTGTGGACGTGGTCGAAAATTGAAAAATGTCCGTTCCCTACCATTCCACAAGCAAATCCGGGAGTACGTGAGTTCCGACGAACCGGAACCATGTTGGATGCTGTTGATTACCACTTCGCAAAAAAAAAAAAAAAGAACGAGACCGTAAAGTGCAAGGAAGCAGAAGAAAGTCCGGAGCTGTTTTACTGACAGTTGCAGCTTGCTAACCATGCTTTGCTCCTGTTCTGAAGCTGGGGATAATCCAGGGCCATAACAGAGCCCGGCCATTGATAGGTTGAGTTGATTCAATTTAATGAACTTCCACACACGTGCTCAATTAAAATGAACGGACACTTTTCAATGTTCACGTCAATTTACTTCCGGTAATTGAATCAATTTAGCGAAACGATAGGAAGCTAAGCCGGGATGTGCTCGCGGTCGACGGGGATACATGTTTGGTGAATAAACAATAAATTTCATCGAAAGTTCAGGTGGTGCAAAAACGTTAGCCGCCCTCCTCTACCGCAGTGCATGGCCAAGCCGTTTTTTACGAGCCGACATGTTTCCTGAATGGCAAATAAATTGTTTAGATAAACTAATTGGATCAATAACAATAACGCTTATTGATATATGCAGTTTGGGATTCGATTGGCGTCGGTAATCCCTAAATTGCTCTTCCCGGAGCAATCACTCAAAGCTCTAGCGGCACGTGTTTGGAGTTATTATGTCCTCTTGTTCAAATTATCAATTCCTTTGTTTGGGTTATTAATGGTGAATCCCACTATACTATCAACGAGTTTCGATAACAGTTCCAGCTATTGCCGCGGCGCCGAAAACGTCAATCAAATTATGCTGATAATGTTCCACATAAGCGAAAACATGAGTTGTTTTGTTATTTTCTGAGCTTGTTTACTGTCTGAAGATTAGCCGAAACGCGCATTACTCTCGGTAGTGGGATTTACCTATTTTAAGTAAGATAAGCCAAGTCCACTTTGTTATGAGTATTCTCGCAACGTCGTGCACACATCTGACGCATTTGTTTGTTTACATTTGTTCGCTCAGTGATTTTTTGGCTATTACCTAGCTATTACAATTGACAGAATTATCCATAACTCCTTGAAAGTGTCCATATAAGTGAGTGTTACTATTCACAGAAAAAAAAATTAATATTAACAAGCGTGTAAAAGTTCCCTTCGTTTAATTTCAAGCCAAAGCAGGCGTAAACAACGAAATTGTTTGCCATTTCTCATGCGCCATACAACAATGTTTGAAATCTTTCATACAAGAGGCTAGATTCAGGCGTTATCTGGCTTAAATTTACACGAAATATCCCATTATTCTCTGCCAAATCTAGCATTCCCTTTATCTGCATTAGATAACGCAGAAAATTCAATGTTTCTTTTTATCTGTGTTGTCAATAGTCTTTTACTTAAAATTATTTTTATTTATGTAATTTTTGACTTACATCCCATTTTTACATTCTATTTGATTCAGCCCTGAAGCTCTACAGCTTTCGTCAACGTTTAATTTTAAATTTTAGTTTAATTATTTCACTTAGAAGTTCATTCATAGATCAGCCCTCGGGGTATTGTTACTTTCAAAGTCTGATAACCTACTTAAACTAAAACTTTGGCTACAATTTGAAAATCCTAGGGCTGGGGAACCCGATTCCGGATGATCTGGTGATCCGATCTCAGGCAGCGTGCCCTCTACCGATTGATAGACTCACTAAAGCGATCATCGAGCATTTTTATCTCGGCCAGACGGAGGACCTCAGATGTTCTTGTCCTCGGAGATGTTTTAATTATCATCCTGAGGAACTTTTTTTGAACACGCTGAAGTTTCAGGTGATGTGTTTTTGCGCAACTCTCCCAGATTGGCATGCCCTTGCGCTGTTCCTCCTTCGAGCCGTCATCCTTCGAATGACAAAAGGTCAAAAGGCAAAAGGTCTGAATAAACAAGACAAGAATGACAAGACGTTGAATGACAAGACGTGGAATGACATAACATCGAATAACAAAACGTCGAATGACAAATGATTGTATGTATGTATGTATGGTAGCCACCATCCCCTCTAGCCCTTGGCTTGGATGCAGCTCCACTTAACAGCAAGATCAAATTGGGCCACCGATCTGAATTCGCACTATCGCTGTATGAAGGGCCAAAAACGGAGGGGTGGACCCGTAAGCAGAGACACTTACACGAAATCCACGGGAAATTAAGAATCTCCTTCCAACGATATGATCCAAGAAATCGAATAACACAATTCGCAATACTCATTAAGCTTTCTACAGGATGGCTTGTTAAGAAGGGCGCGTCACTCTCCCTGAAACTGTTGGAGTAGAATATACAGCATCACAATCAAATCGGTAGGATGTAGAAAATGATACCATTTATTCCCTCCTAGACTCAGGCAGTCAATCAAACCATCGTCCAGTTTCAGCTTGAATGATACCCTGGTGCTCCTCCCAACCCAGTATTTATTATATTTATATAAATATAGATGTAATGTAATAATAAAATGTTATATATGATTATATAGTAGAGCAAAAATTATATAAGGATATTTAGTTAAATTATGTAATAGTTAGAGTTCACGAGCCTATGATAACCATGTTAAACTAAATTAATTAACCTGCTGAAATAATAATATTAAGGCAGTAATAATAATATGCAGCTTCGTACCACTTTGTATCACTGATGGGTGACTGTATCTCTGGAATGTGAAGGTCATCTTGTTATTCATTGAGGTATAAATATCAATAAAGCATTCAATTGTATATAAAACCATAATATTATATTATTACGTATTTAATCATGACATATAGATATATAACCTTCTGGAATGAAGAGCATTTATTAATTTTGATTATTATTTGATATAATGTAATAAAATAATTATACCGGCCGGATCACCAAACTGAAGCAATTAAAATTTTATTAATTATTTTATTACTTCTTCCATAATATTATATGTATGATATGCAATTAATAATGATGAACAGCTGTGTTCCTCTGAACCGCTCAAATAGTAGTTGATGATCGTGTACTGAAATGTTAAGGTCATATTACGCCATTTAATGGAAAATATAATGAAGGAATTAAAGGTTGAGTGGTCGAGAGAGTCGTCAACATTTCTATTAATGAAAATATGCTAGAGCTTGTAAAAAACATGCATCATATAATAACACATACTAGTATCTACACATCTATATATACATCCATTGCTACTTTCGAGAAGGCCACTCCGACGGTGCTAGATACAGCTGAAAATTGATCCCCATTCTTACTGCTGCTTCTACCAGAAGATGATCATCCTATAACCGCAAGACCTCCTCTCCTAAACTGTATGGTACCTGAGAGAAATTTACCTTTCTGGCGTAATACATGTAATGAAATATACAGAATTAGGCTATGAATAAACAATGTCCTATAAGATAAAATATATAGTGAGGGTATATTGTAATATGAATTGAAAATTACATGTGTGCCGACTGCTGTTTTGTTGCAATTGTAGACAAACTTGCGCATCCATTATGAACCAGAAAATTTAGGCAATGTATGACCGCCATGAAAAAAAGAATTTTAAATTTTAAATTATTTTGTAATACCTGACGACCTGGAAGACCTGAAAGATATGAGAATGGAAAATTATGATATGATGTACCGGTCGCACCGCCTCACTTCGCTATTGTCGGATTGACAACATTGCCCAGGCTACGCCAACCAGCGTCTCCATGTTTCAGCTGGCAGTCTTTTGTGATCATATGACTCGTGGAGGCGTGAGGTAGGAACTTGTGAGGACCAGAGGTCGGTCGCACCCTCCTGCCAAGTTGTCAACTCACCATTTGAAGCCCACGTCGAATGACAAATGATTGGATGGACAAAAGATCGGATGACAAGCAGGGAGATAAAACCAAAAGGTGGAATGATGAGAAAGAGGACAATAGGCCGAATAGACATAATGTCGAATGGACAAAACGTCGTAAGGACAGAAGGTCGAATGGAAAAAGCATAAATGAAGACTAAACGAATACTTGGTTGAAGACAAAAGGTCGAAATACATTACATTGAATGACAATACGTCGAATGACAGAACGTTGAATCGACAAAACGTCGAATGAAAAAATGTCAAATAACAAAACGTCGAATGACAAAACATCGAATGATAAAACGTTGAATGACAAAACACCGAATGACGAGAAGAAGAATGACAAAATGTCGAATTCAAGATTCAATGGAAGTTACAAAGCGAATGAGAAATTTGACAAAACGTCGCAAGGACAGGAGGTCGAATAGAAAAAGGTTAAGCGGAGAGTCCTCAGTCGGTAAATGCACAGCTACAAAGCAACACCATGCTGGAGGCCGCATAGGTTCGATTCCTGGTCTGGTCTAGGAATTTTTCGTTAAGAAAAAATTCTCGACTCCCTGGGCATAGCGTATGATTGTACTTGCCACTCAATCATATCAATATCAAAATATAATATCAAAAAAGATACCTGGCATCGAAAGCTCTTAATTTATAACTGTGGAAGTGTAGAGAGCAAGCAATAAGCAAATTGTGAAAGCAATAAGCTCGAAATGCTAAATAAAAATAAAAAGAAGAAGTGGAGACTATTCGAATACTGGGTTGTAAGACGAAATGTTGAAAGACAAAACGTCGAATGACAAAACATCGAAAGGTAAAAAGGTCTAATAAAAAATCGTTGAACAAAAAGTAGAAGGAATGAGAATGGAGACAAAAGGTCGAATGGACAAAATATCGAAAGGACAAAACGTCACAAAGACAGGAAGTTGAATGGAAAGAAGCTTAAATAGAGACAATACGAATACTGGGTTGTAGGACAAAAGGTCGAAAAACAACGATGAATGACAGAACTTCGAATGAGAAAACGTCGAATAAAAAAACGTCGAAAGAATAGAAGATGAAAAAGGCAAAATAAAATGTTAGAGGACAAGCAGTGAGATAAAATGTTGAATGGACAAAAGGCCGTTTGATTAGAACAAAAATTGAATGGACAAAATGTCGAAAGTACAGAACGTCGCAAGGACAGGAAGCCGAATGGAAAAAGGTTAGGCGGGAACTTTACGAATACTGGGTTGTATAACGAAAGGTTAAAAGAAAAAATGTCGAATGACAAAAGGTCGAATAACCCGAGAAGGGTCAAAGTTTGGATAATTAGTAACATTTGAATGGACGAATATCAGTAAAACAAGGAGAGAGAAAATATTAAAACTGATGGTATGACAAAAGGTTGAGAAACAAAAATTCGAATGTCAAAACGTCGTATGACAAAAAGTCGAATAGGCAAAACTTCAAATGACATAAAGTCAAATGACAAAACGTCGAATTACAAAACGTTGTATATCTAAACCTCAAACAACAAAATGTCGGCTGACAAAAAGTCAAAATTCAGATGACAAGCATAGAGATAAAATGGACGAATGGACAAAAGGCCGAATGATGTTGAAGTTGAAGAAGTTGAAAAGTTGAGTGGACAAAAGGTCAAATAACCCGAACTTCGCAAGGACAGAGGGTCGAATGGAGAAAAGTTGAATGAAGACTATACAACAGTTTTGTTTTGTTTTTTTGAGACAGTTTTGTTCTAAAATTGCATCATCCTAGTGAAAATAATTTATTACTGCTAATTTTTCATTCTGGCCCAGTGTGCAATGCTTTGCGTTGGTTTTGTATACTCTTACGAAGTAAGAATATTTTCGCATAGCTCACTACAAGTTTTATTTCGTTTTACGTTTAGTTGAGTATACTCAAATCGAATGATTCCACCCAAATCGAAAGGTAAATTAATACTCTCAAAATCCTACTTAGGCTTGTTAACATTTCTTTCAACCATACTCTGTATACTCTGTATACGCCAAAAAACGACGGATGACAAAAAGTCTAGCGGACAAAATTTCGAGGGTACATAAGGTCGGACGGACAAAACGTCGAATGACAAAAGATCTGATGTAAAGCAGGTAGATAAAATGTTGAATGGACAAAAGGTCGAATGATGCGAAAGAGAACGAAAGATCGAACGAACAAAATGGTTTCCCTCGCATGGACATTATTTCGAATTGACAAAACGTCTCAAGGACAGAAGGTTGAATGGAAACAGGTTAAATGTAGACTGTATAAATACTGGGTTATAGGACGAAATGTCGAAACATATTACGTCGAATAACAAAATGTTGAACGACAAAAAGTCGTATAATAGGTCGAATGGGAAATAGGTTGGATGCTAAGCACGCAGATAAAATTTCCATTCGACAAAAGGCCGTATGATGAGAAAGGGGACAAAAATTTGATGGGCAAAACGTCGAAAGGACAGAACATCGCAAGGACAGGAGATCAAAATGTCGAATGAGGAATGGTCGAATACCCCGAAAAGGGTCAAAAGTTCTGATAACTAGCAAAATTCAAATGGACAAATAACACGACAAGCAGGGAGATAAAATGTCGAATGGACAAAAGTTCGAATGATGTTTCTCACTAAAAGTAGAATCGACAAAATTTCGAATCCACAGAACGTCGTAAAGGGGTTGAACGGAAAATTGTTGAATGTAGACTATTGTCAAAATCACAGTGACGTCACAGCTGAGATTTGACAGATACTAGTGCCCTTGTGATCAGAAATTCGTGTGTGAGAGAAAAGGATGGAAAACACGACGGCTGTTTCTTTCTTTTCTTCTCTCATGGTGAAAAGTGAGGTTAACTTTTTCTGTGCAATGGTCCCTACGAATACTGGGTTGTAGGACAAAAGTTCGAAATACATTACGTTGAATAACAAAACGTCGAATAAAAAGTCCAAGTAACACACAAAACATCTTTCTAGAATGATCTATAATTCAGCGCCAACATGTGATTAGGGTGAATCTGCTTTTGTAAACAAACACTTTGTCTACTAATATACCGGAAGTTGAATACAATTTCTTCAAATTTAATATATCAGCGGATAGAGATAAGTAAATCTCCTTTTCCTTTAGGAGTGCTTAGTTTGTACTTGTGACCCTTTGTTCAAGAGAAAATGATCACGAAAGCCATTGTTTACAAAAGCAGATTCGCCCTGATCTAATGTTGGCGCTGAATTGTATTTTTTTTATAAACGTATTATAAACGTATTGCAAAACATGTCAAGTTCGGAGCGGTTTGGATCTCTCGTATTATGACTAACGATCGCTAAAAATACTTTTTTCAGAAGACATACAGGTAGATAAAATGTCGAATGAACAAAAACCGAATGGGGAGAGAGGCGACAAAAACCGAATTTACAAAATGTCAAGAGGACAGACTGTCGCAAGGACAGGAGGCCAAATGGAAAAATTGAAGTAGAGAATATATAAACACCGGGTTGTGGTACGAAAGGCAATTGAAGAAAAGGTCAACAAAAGGTCGAACAAAATGTAAAAAACCTGAATTAATCCACCGATGGTGCGACTGAACCCTTCTTACACTTTATCAGAATTGCGAACTCAAATGTGGCCAATATGGTACTGGATACATATTTTCATCAGAAATTCCAGGAATGTCCAGGAATATTCGATATGTCATATTTTGTGTTTAAAAATGATTCTTTTCGACAATCCTTAACGTACTGTTCATCGACGTGATTAAAATATAACCATTAATAGTCTTTAATTACCTGTTTCTGTTAGTTATATAAAAGGAGAAATTACATAAATATTAACAATTTCATATAATCGTCAATTTTGATTATCGATATGGATTCATGATGCTTAATAAGTACATATTCGTTGAAAATAGTAAATGGAGACTTTGTGTAATTTTCGAATATACTCGTTGCAGTTCAAAACCAGACCACTCGAGCCAATCGATGCTGTTCTAATTCTATAGAGTTGCATAGTGTGGCTAGTCCGCTGTATGTGCTATACAACGCTCCAGCTCCGGCATCGATTGGTGTGATTGGTCTTGTTCGGTTTTGCACTGCAACGAGTATATTGTCATCTCACAATTATGTGCTCTCAGGTATTGTTTTGGTCATATCTCCATGAAGGATTATTCAATCATAATGAAATTTTGACCAGTTATTTGGAGATATCATAGCTTTGATTTGGCACCAACAAAACTAAAATCGGTACACAAATAGCTCAGTTTGTAATCGGAGTCTAAACTGTTTGAATACTATTATAATAGGCCTTCAAGTACTGTTTCGTTCATATCCTCGTAACGAAATGTCCGAATGAAAAAAAATCAATAGCGTTCTATGGGAATGTTGTAGCTTCCATTTTCCGTCAACAGAACTGAAATCGGTTCACAGATGGCTGAGAAACCGATGTGACATTATTTGTAACGCACACACACATACACACACACATACACACACATACACACACATACACACACACACATACATACACACAGACATGTGCTCAGTTCGTCGAGCTGAGTCGAATGGTATATGACACTCGGCCCTGTGGGCCTCGAATAAAAAGTCGAGTTTTCAAGCGATCTTAATACCCTTCTATTGATGTAAGAAGGGTAAAAAAGAGGTCAAAGTTTGGATAGTCGAGGAAAACCGAATGGACAAATATCACAAAGCACAAAGAGAGAAAACCGTATTGAAATCAGATATCTGAAGAATTGGTTTTTGTTATTGTAACCCAGTACAGTAAGCATAGATGTAGAATTGGAAATTTTTGGAATGAGTTGGAAAAAAAACTACGAAAAATAAATCTAAATACAATTTTTCCCGCTATCTTACATTTATTGATTAATTTTCAAAAATGCTTCCTAATCCTGATGAGCGGCGTTAGGTCAGTTACTAACTCATTAAAATATATAGATAAATAAGAACAATTTTGAGACATTATTCAGCTCCTTCAGCTTCTCCAAAATTTGACCAAAACAAATTTGACCAAAACATTGTTGAAATAGATCCTGTGTTGACGGTTGGCCCAGCAACTCTCCATTAACCACTGTTGGAGATCGTTCGAAGGGTTTGTACTCTTCGGTTGTTCCTACAACCTTTTCGCTTAGTGGACCGATGCCAGGTCCAGCCAAAACACCACATCCTCTCCCGAATGGTGCTACTGGATGAAGGCGGCCACTTTCTGCAGGCGTTTGGTATTGGCAACCATAGGAGAACCTTCTTCGAGAACTTGTGGTAGGGCGTGCAAGGCACGGGTGAAAACAAGGTCTCGGAGCTTGTACAGCCTTCTCCTGAAAGTCACACCGATGCATATTGAAAAATACGTTAAATCGGACATCAGTACAGATCTAAGTTCCCAATTTTAAAATGCTGCGATGTGAGGATACCATGATGAAGGTGAAGCTAGTTTCATTGACAATTTCAAGAAAATTTGGTGGAAAAGTTACGGTTAAAGTTGAGCAAAACCTCATGGGAGGCATCAAAAGTAAGGTCCGAGAATTCTTTAGGAATAAATAATCAACCTGCTAAGGGGCCATCCATATACCACGTTTGGGGTAGGAGAGTGGGCATTCTATTGAAAAAATATATAAATGATTATCCACGTAAGGGGAGAGGGGTACTAAAAAACGGTCAAATCCAGCCCACGTGGTATTGAATGACTAAAATATTTACCTGCACTTAGTAATTCAGAAAAGCACCAAAAATGAAAAAGCCACTAATTATTAGGCTCGTGCCAACAAGTAAGTGTGATCAGCATTAAAAATTAGGAATGAGCACAAAGATGAGAAAAGATCTTCAAAACACCAGACCGGTAAAATACCCATTTCTGAGCAAAACTGTCCGTAGACAGGAATACCTCGAAATAAAGATAACTTTGTTATTTTCTTGATTATGAGCGATGGATTAATTCGATTGTCTTTTATTTTTTGGATCCATAAAAACAGGAATTAGCTCAAATTAACGTTTGCAATCTGAATTAATGGACAAATAATAGCTGATTTATTCGATGGGTTTACCTTCACCCGCAATGACAAAACTACCCATGCATTGCTATCCAATCATAGTAACCACATGAGTTCAGTAGACAAAATTTGACAGCTCTATCAGTCGAACTCTAACCGTAATTGAAAAAACAGTGAAGCAACTCCGTTCAGAAGTGTGCGCGTTCAAAGAACGGCACACCGCCGCGTCGAAAACAGACAAAGTGCTGCTCTTTGTGGATGCCAGATACGCCCGTTCCGGCATCTACAACATCTTGGCACTATTAGACAACAATCAGAGCATCGAAAGAAAGCCCGGTTCCGTACGGCCGACGACCCTGAGCGACAAGAAGCTCCAAAGGATGCTGAAGAGGAAAACCGAGGGAAAAGTGGCTACATCACTGCGTGCGCGGAAGGTCTGTTCAACCGGCCAAACAGATGGCAACGACTGGCAGGGCACTTCGTGTTTTACTTCCCCCGCGGAGGAAGTGAGCTCCGAGGTGAAGTTCATTTCACACACCAAGTTACCCAAGAAGGTGCTACTGTGGCTGACAATCAGCTAGAAGGGGATGTCAAAGCCACTCTTCTTTCGCTCCGGACTGGCAGTGAACGGGGAAATTTGTAGTACGAAATGCCTGCCAGAAGTTGCGTCGCACATCAAGAAATACCAAAAGGGCGAAGACGTGGTCTTCTGGCCGGAGCTGGCATCGGCCCACTACTCGAAGCGATCGTTGGAGGTGATGGAGCGGCTGTGATACCCAAGCCGGCGAACCCGCCCAACGTCCCCCAGCTGCGTCGCATCTAGAATTTCTGGGCCAACCTAAAGCGTAAGATCTACTCCAACACTTTTGTCGTGAAAACTGAGTAGGAATTGATAAATAAGGAGTGTATCGAATATAAGCTATCCATATACATTTGCGTTCTTCGCATGTATTTGTGATGGTTTTTTATGCTCTGAACACTGCATGCTGTGCGTTTGACTGTCAGCTTTCTTTTGTTTACTTGTTTATGCGGTTCAAATTCTGTGTTTTCAAAATGTCGCGTATTGAAAAGGAAGTGAAAATTAAGGTTCTGGACACATGGCTAAGTGAGAAGGGTATTACTATGCGAAAATTGGCGAAGCGGTTTGGAATTCATCATGCGAGTGTTAAAACCATCATTGATAAGTTTGGGGAACACTATTCTTTGGATGAGCTACCAGGAAGAGTCAGAAAACCCGGTTCTTCCAACCCGAAACTGGAGCAGAAAGTGGTATCTCTAATCATGAAGAACAAATCAATGTCAATACGTGATTTGGCCAAAAAAGCAGGAACGAGTGTCGGAATGATCCAGCGTATCAAGAGGCGAAACCACCTGAAGACCTACAAGAAGCAGAAAATCTCGAAACAAAGTGCAGAACAGAAGTAGCGAGCAGCAACAAGGGCCTGGAAATTGTATTCGCGTCTTTTGCAGCGTCCGGATGCATGCGTTTTGATGGACGATGAGACCTATGTAAAGGAGGACTCAAAAACCCTTCCAGGTCCACAATACTTTACTGCCGTCGTTGGGGAGGATGTGAGCGATGCGGACAGGTCGATTCTAGTGGAGAAATTCGGTCGAAAGGTACTGGTATGGCAAGCAATATGTTCCTGTGGTTTGAAGTCAACCATTTTTTACACTACCGGAACTATAAATGCGGAAATCTATCGATCTGAGTGTCTCCAGAAGAGATTGTTGCCTTTATATAAGAAGCATAGTACACCTCCACTGTTTTGGCCGGATTTAGCGTCGGCTCACTATGCCAAAACCACTCTCAATTGGCTTGCGGAAAAGGGTATAGATTTCGTTGAGAAAAATATCAATCCACCAAATTGCCCATCGACCCATCGAACGTTACTGGGCAATCGTGAAGAGGGTCTTAGAGAAGACTAGTAAGGCAGCTGGGAACATGCAGGAGTTCAAAAAAATTGGGCTCAAGCGTCCAAAAAATGCGATGCAACACTTGTCCGGAACTTGATGAAGAGCATTCGATCCAAAGTTCGAAAATTCGTGAAGGAATAACTTAAATTTCATCCGGTCTTCATTATGTTCAAGTTTAACCTCGTACAGTAAAGGATCAATTTTTTGTATGAATAAAATATCGGTTTTCAACATAATTTGAAAGACAGTTTGTGGATAGCTTATTACGTCAGATTGTAGTAGAAATACGTCTATATTTAGTATTCTTATCGGAATCGCATTTATAGACATGCAAACATTTGATCAAAATAATATTCCAGGATATAATGTTGCTGCTCGTTTATCACATTATGGACACATTGGCAGCGTTGCTATATATGCTAAAGAATCAGTTCAATTCAAGCATCAATTGAACGAAGGTTGTGATGGCGATTGGTTTTTTAAGGATTGCAGTTATACGTGGCATGCGGATCGGTAATTATGCTGTATTGTATCATTCTCCTAGTTCCAATGACCATCATTTCATTGAATTTTTTAAAAAAGTGGCATGAGATTTTTGTAGATTCTAGTAAACTAAATGTATTTGCTGGTGATTTTAATATTAATTATTATGAAAATAATAATTCAAAGCCTTTGAAGCGATTAGAGGGTGTTCCCATCGAAATTTGGACAAACAGAGATGTGTGTAAGTCGATCAATGTTTTTATTAATAAATCCAAAAAAAAAATCGTTGTCAAGCTCAGTTAACACAGGAGAAATATTCTACTAAGCTTCCTTTTTGCAAATTTCCGGTTCTTTCGTTTAACACCTGCCATAATATTTTGTACAGTCTCCTTGTCCACTCTATTCGCCGTAGAACGCCAGTTTGCCTTGAACTGTTGCTTGCTCACAACAGCTTTTTGAGTCTTCTTAAGGTTCCGCTTGACTATGGCCCAATACTGTTCGATTGGGTGGAGCTCTGGCTTGTTGGGAGCGTTCTTGTCCTTGGGTACCACTTGAACGTTGTTGGCAGCAAGATGCCAAATCCGGCCAAAATAGAACGGAACAACTGGGTCGCTTCAGTGAAGACAGTAGACGTTTTTGCCGGCACTTACTCAGATAAATTTCCTGGTTGACGGTTCCGATCGCAATGTAAACGTTGCTCTCCAAGCCACAGGTACAGATAGCCTGCCACACCAGATATTTCTTCGTGAACTTTGACAGTTTAATGTGCTTGAAAATATCTGCCGCTTTTCACCGTCCGTTTGCTGTATAAAATTGTCCAGGAGGCTGTTTAAAGTCTGCCTTGACGTAAGTTTCATCGTCCTGTACCATGCAATCAAACTTCGTCAGCATCGTCGTGTACCACTTTCGCGATCGTGCTTTGGCCGACGTGTTTGTCGTCTCGATTTCGAGTCATCACTTTCTTGTAAGTCGACAGTCCAGCTCGTTTTTTAGGTCTATCCACGGTTGAAGGCGCCACTCCCAGCTTCTTTGCGACACCTCGGACGGAGATGTTGGGGTTCCGCTCGAAACAGCGGGCAGCTCTTTTTGTCGTCGCTGTGGCCTCCGGCTTTCGATTTTCCCCCGATCCAGCTTTCTTGGCTGTCGACCAACGTTCATCGAACACTTTTAATACGTTGGTAATAGTTGATTTAGCCACATTCATCAATTTCGCCAACTTGGCGTGAGAGTAGTTTGGATTTTCGCCGAGAATTTGATAACTGAATTGATAATCTCAAAATCAAAATAGGGGCATAATGCTACACGCACACATCTTCAAAATAAAGGGTGTGCAAAATATTTTAATGCACGATGAAAAGAAATGAGTCAAGTTTAAGTCGACCAATTTTTGATCGAAACACCCTTTATAGTTTCCTGGCTCACGGTGTCCCAGATGCGGCCTGATTTGAGTTCCCTTTAGGTTTCTTCTGCTTCCTGTATGTCTTGAGTCCAAGTCGCTCTTTTGCACGTATCATGTTTGGCGTTGAGGTACCTATCTTTTTCGCCATATCTCGAACGGAGACCGCTGTTTTCTACTTCCAGGCATCCCTGAGCTTTTTATCAATAGGACCGAATTTCCGACCATGCATCTTCAAAAGTACATTGTTCTCCATATTTACACGATACTGTTTCTCTGATCTGGAGTACGACCATTATTTTGAAAGTCAACCGGAAGCTAATTTGTTTTTCTATGCTGTGAAGTACAGAAATGTGGAAAAAAAAAGGGACGCAGCCAAAATAATTTGATAAATTTCCTTCAAAACAAAACGACCGTTAACCTTAGGTGTGCTTGTAATTTCTGAACCAGTCTACAGCATTAATTTTTGTTATAAATTTCCTAAGCCATGGCACCATAAAAAATGATTCTTTATTTTTCAACAAATTTACACCAAAATTTAGCACAATAATGTTCAAATATACTACATTGAGGGAAAATGGGTGGATACAACATTCAAACGAAGATTTTTGGATATAAGTTCCACTTTGTCCTTCGGTTGCAGGTTACAGTTTTAAAATGTTCGGTTTTAAATAAAATAGTATGTCGTAGTCTTCAAGTAAAAATCTTGGAACTTAGTATAGAATGCTTAGTTCTATCTTTCTCGAATTAACATTTATTTCCCGTCCATTATTTAATGACAAAATTCAAGTTTCTATAAATGAATCCCATTTACACTTTCAATTCCTATCAAACCCGCCAGAGAATAATCAATACATTCCAAATCTCATCGAAATCCATACCCCTTCCGAAAACCTCTCCAGATGACTTTAACCAGCCAGTGGCAAAAACGAAAATATCCAAGTTACAGTAAACCCCGTCTCCCTCCGACCACATCATCGCTCATAGGCACTTATGGTAGCAATAAAGCATTTTCCTCCCATCCGCAGACATCCGTCACCATCCATCAATTCATCATTCCGGACGATTTGCTTCGGTTCCATCAAAAAGTATAATTTTTCATAGTGGCCTGTCACCAAAACCCCATCGGGAAACGACCGAGGCAGAGCAACAGCAGCATACCAACAGCTCCAGTGGAAGAGCATCAGCCCCAAGAGTACGGATGATGAGAATTGATGGCGATGTGGCGGTGGCACGCATGCAGGGGACACAAAACTGACAGTGGCAAAACAGTTGTACAATACATCCCAATAGTGTATGTAGGTACTTTGTATCTACATGCAAAAAATATCGCTGGATTCATGTTTTGCATCGTCCCTTGACGCCTGGCATCATCCTTTCTCCCGTTCCGCCGTGCAGCACCAGTAGCGTGAATGTGTTGGTATCTACTCTTCATAAATACGAGCAAAGACCCATATAAGAGCAATCAAATCTGCGAATCTTGCTCGCAATCGGATTTCACTGCTAAATGTATGCATGACGTTTGCCGTGTTTCGCTTTATGATGGCACCGGGAAATACAAGACTTACCGATTCGGATTATGTCCGGAAGCGTTTCACTTGGGATCGCTGCTATGAGCATCCATCCGATTGCGACAGTCACTGCCAAAAACGAAGTCAACTGCTTCATCGTTTCACTTCTTTACAGATAGAAAAAAAAGGATCGAAAATCACAACACACTCATTCACTTGTAAGCAGCCGCGGACCTGCCCACCCCCTTTCGACCTAGTAAAAACAACGGCACTAATGCTTCAGGCCTCTAATACCTCCAGCTTTGTAATCTTCACACTCTATGCCTCGCAAAAACTGGACATCAATCTTTTCCAATAAAAGACATCCTCCGTTTTTCTCCAGAATCTCCAGCATCCACCAAGATGTCACACTACCTTCCTTCGAACTTCACTTCCTGTCCAATCATCCAGAACGAAAACAACCGCGGCGACGACGACGACGACGACGACACCGAAGGATATCTCTTGAATTTTCAGTACTATCCCCGCACGGCAAGGGCATCCGCTTTCCCGATTATTCCTTCCAACTCGAAACGTCAGAACATGAAAAATCACACACTTTTTTGACACTTCACCCCAAGCTGCCTCCAGCCCGATTTTTCCATTCGCTTCTCCCTAGACGAAGGATTTCCTCCTTTGGCCAGCATCCGCTACTAGGCCCCCGGCGAAACCAACACTCGCGAGCCGGACCACGTCAACACACAGCCAGCGGAAAATATTCACAACGTCAACCCGGAAAAATGGCGCTGATGATTCGCATCTCCAAGAACCAGAAGGGGGGAAAACTCTGACCGAAACTCGAAACTCCGACCGTAGAACAGCCAAGCAAAGCGAAGATTCTCTCACCGCGAGCGTCTATCTCGGACTGAGGATGCTGCGAGTGGTCCTTGTTGACGAAAGGTCGCTTCCGTCGCTTGAACGTCCATTCACTCACACACACATACACATGCACAGCGAGGGAAAGCTCTCTGTTTACGTTCTCTTGCCCATCGAAAGCGACTGGCTGGTCCAGGTTGGTGGGTGGCCAAAGGGGATGGTGATCGCATGCGCATGTTGAAAGAGGTCCATGTGGCTGTGGCTGTCAGATGTTGGCGTTTTTTTTCGTTCGTTTCGTTTGTAGCCACACATCAGGTACTACAGTTCAAATCCCTGCTGATAAGGATTGTTTATCTACAAATGCGATCGTGGCGGCTGCGCTGGTGTGGGTGATGGGGTGGTTACTAGCTGCGGGTGGATACTTGTGTTAGTAACGGGGGGCTCGCTGGACTTCGGGATTTTCTATGAATAAGGAGGAGTACGGTTGAACTGTTTCGTAGCATAGAAGCTTTTAAGCTATAAAAAGTTTTCGTCTGCTGTAAAATTGCATTGGAGCTTTTGAATGAAATCGGTCGAGCAGTTACTCCTAACGTTCCTCATTCTGCCAATGAACATATTGAAATCATTTAAAGTTTTGGCTAAAATGTTTACGAACCATCAAGTAGCAATTGATTTTCTTTGGTTGGAAAAATGTGTCCATTGCGACAACATTTTTAAAGCTTATTTCAAAACTGTGCTTCTGAAACACTCAATCGGCGAGTTGAAATTCATTGCAACACTGTAAAGCTCGACTCAAAGTGAATCTGGACGCACGGTTTAATAGACCAATGCGTCCCTGGTTATATTAAAATTGGAGTTAAAATTCCCAAAGTCAACGGCGTGTCTTGTAATCAAACGTTACAAGGATACTCTGAGTGTGGATAGAGCACAGAGCATCTATCATGAAAGTGGCACTAGGGACAAAGAGCTGAGGAGAAAGGTGTGAAAGGCAACCCACACAGTTCGAACGAAACATGTAAATTTATGGCGACTTAGATGTAACAAATTTACCTCCGTCATAGCCAATACAAATTTAAGTGTGTTCTTAACTTTACAGCAAACAAAATGTGACGCAGTAAATTTACTCGTACTTTTTAAATAAACGTTGTAAATTTAAGATCTGCTTTAATATACCGGTCTAATTTGTTGGGATTCGGAAAAGTTAGTTTTTTAGTTTGTCTTTTGCTTCGAAATAAAATAAACAAGTTATTGATAGTAAATAAATTTATTGGCCCTTTGTGAAGTTTTCTACAAAAATTAGTCTTCAATAGTTTTTCATTCTTCAAATATTTTAAGATATCATTCTTGCGGCTTAAGAGTGTTCATTAAGTGTGTTTTATTAAAACAAGTTAATAGTTTTTTTTCGTTTTGAAGTAATTTATTAACATTATTTTATAGCAAAAAAAATGGCGGTATAAAGTATTCAAATTAATTAATCCATTAAATACACATTCACGACAATACTGTAAGAAAAAAAAGTTGTGGACAAAAACTTTATTGACATTCCAACGCGCGGTTTTTGAAAGATCGGTGCGATTTGAAAGCGAGTTCACATTTTTCGACCAGGCAGATTTTGTGAATTCGGGAATGGTTCAGGAAATCCAACACACTTCCGCTGCGATTACCACATTCACACACAATTTTTTCAAACATTTTCCAAACGTACTTCAAAATTTTCCACTTTTCACTTCCGAACCTGAACATACACATATATGGCGGTGATAGCTTTTGATTTTGACATGACAAGCTGAGCGGTGATGCTGAATTGTGTTGAGCTCATGTAAATTTCAAGCCTTTGAGTTGGAAAAAATAAGAACGTGTCGTATAATTATATGTCATCGATTGCAAATATACATTCAAGCTAGAATTTTATTTTACATGTGATACAGTTTTGCATGAACTTGCTATTTACATTATTTTGAATTTAAAAATATGTTCAACGATTGATTATGTCGACGAGTTTTCAATGATGGTTCAAATTACATCATACGTATATTTCATATTTTTTTTCTGTGCAGGTGTCCACCGCTCGTAATATTCTTTCAGGATAAGGATATAAGTATTTTTGTGCCATTAAACATCCGAATCACTCCCTGAAACAATTTAGTGGCCAAAAAGCGAGCACGATTACTATACGAACGAGTTTTGACGAAATTTGATGGATGTAGTTTAATGGATGACGAAACGAAGTAATGATTAATGCAATCGTGGCCTTAAATCCAAGGTTTCATCACATCTCACACAATGACGTTGAAGGTTTACATTAAAGCGGATTTTAAAGTTTTGGCCGGATCTAGCCAGCTGCCACTACTTTCAGGAGGTACTAGAATGGTATGCTGCAAACAATGTTAATTTCGTCGCCAAAGGGAAATTAATCCTCCGCATTGCCCTGAGTTCAGACCGATCGAAAAATAGTGGGTAATTGTCAAGCGAAAACTTCACAAATGCGGTAAAGATGTAACAAATGCACAACAAATGCGTTTAAAGTGGAGTAAGTTCGCCGATACAGTGATACCAGCGATTGTGTAGATCATTATGGCATCAATCACAAGTAACGTGCGACAGGTCGTTCGAAACGGTGAAATATAATAACTTTTTATATACACGGAGAAAAAAGTATAATTCAATCAATAATATTTCATCTGAAATCAACTATACTTTTGGATTGATTATTCGATAACCCATGTGCATGATTGTAACAATCATGCATTTCAAGTTGATTCAACTGAAGTATGCTTGAATCAACTTCAGTAAAATATGGTTGATTCAACTATAAAATGGTTATATCAAAAAAAGTATTGTTGATATTTTGACAGTTGGCTTACCGTGCCAATAAATACTACCATGATTATAGTTGAACCAACTCAATAACAATAGTTGATTTGAATATGCTTGGGGTCAATTCAATATTTTCTTCTGAATGAGATTTTCGGTTCTGAAATTGTTCTGAAAGAGACTGCAATTCAATTTATCATTTATAATTTTTGTTGTTCCTATAACAAATATGTATAAAAATGGTATATCCTGCAGTTAAGGTTACCATAAAACAGCCCCATTCGCCATGTCAGCTAGTTATTGGCGGGCCGGAGAGCCTCTACTTCTTCACGCTCTATAATTTTAATAGCTCAAATATCATAGTCAATAGCTGAAAAAAAAACTTCTTGGTGTACTGATCGAATTATTGCAAAAAATACTCATCAATGAAAACCTCAATTGCTGGTGCTGTTGACTGTGATTTCAATAACTCAATTTTGTAAGAACTTCCTCTTAACTGGAAAGCGAAAAGAAAACTACCAGGTTGTTGTTTTTATTCGATTGTATAGTTGCTTCAAGCATATACAATGGTTGGAATTATAACATTTTTGTTTTGATTTACCGCATTGGCAGATATGTAAAAACGATGGCTCTGGTAACTTTGAAGTAGGGTTGATTCAATTAAAAAATTGCTTTGAGCTAAACATATTTTGTGGCTGAAACAAAAGTGTGTTTATTATAGGTATCAACTATCAAGATTGTTATTTCAATCCCTCGTCATTTCTGTCCGTGTATGGTTTGAAAGCCCTTTTATAAATACTCTTTTGTTTGACGTTTTGTTCAACCGTGTATGTTGTTTAAAGGGCGAACACGAAATTATTGCGACACCGAAAATGTCATGCCAATTTTCTTATAATGTTTAGAATCAAACCAAAATTTTAGGGTAGTTTTATACATATATTTACTTCAAAAATCAAAAAAAAAAGTTAATCGATGGAGCCTTGAGTGTAAAATCGAACGCATTTTTGCATCAAAGTCTTTATAGTGTCATCCGGTACCAGTTTCTCAGTTTTTTTTCCATTTTCTTAACATGTCCTTCTCGTCTTTGACTGTCTTCTTGCTCTTCCAAAGTTCCCGCTTCATCATTGCCCAGTACTGCTCCACCGGGCGCAGCTCCGGACAGTTTGGCGGACTCATGTCCTTTAGAACAAAATGGACAGAATTGGCCTCATACCACTCCAGGACACTTTTAGAATAGTGGCATGATGCCAAATCTGGCCAAAATAGCGGAGCTTTGTCGTGCTGCTGCAAGAACGGCAAAAGACGCTTCTCGAGGCACTCATATTTGTAGATCTCGCTATTTACTGTGCCCTTTGTCACGAAAGGTTCACTCCTCAGTCCACAAGAGCAGATGGCCTGCCAAATGAGATATTTGGAGGCGAACTTCGACATTTTCTTCTTCTTAAATTTGTCGTCCACATAGAACTTGCTCTTGCCGGTGAAAAACTCCAACCCCGGTATTTGCTTAGAATCGGCTTTTATATACGTTTCGTCGTCCATCACACAGCAGCCATATTTTGTCAGCATCTTCTCGTAGAGCTTCCGTGCCCGAGTTTTAGCCGTCGATTGTTGCCGCTCATCGCGGTTTGGGAAGTTTTGTACCTTGTATGTATGTAGTCCAGCTCTCTTCTTTGCATTCTGAACGTAGCTCTGCGACATGCCGATCTTTTTTGCCAAATCACGACTTGAGACGTTGGGATTTGCTTTAATCATCCGCTTCACGTTTCCCTCCGTCTTTTTGTTCTCCGGTCCCGGTTTTCGTCCAGCTCCTTTGCCGTGGTCCAACGTCAACCGCTCTTGGAACCGCTTCAACACTCTGGAGACGGTTGAATGGTGAATGTTCAACATTTTTCCCAACTGCCGGTGCGACAGGTCAGGAAATTCCAGGTGTTTGGAAAGAATTTGTTCTCTCGACTCGCGTTGGTTCACCTCCATTTTCGTTGAATCGAAAAACACGACTTCGAGTTTGACAGCATGTAAACAATACACATCAATGAGAAAGTGTGCAAAATTTGGTTACCCAATGGTAAAAAAGTTATGCCCTGTTGAATGTGTCGCAATAATATCGTGTTCGCCCTTTAATGCTTGAGTAATGATCACTTGAATTAATGATAAAATCTAATACACCTATCGGAAAAATCGGACTTTCTGGAAAAATCTGACAGAAATAGTCAAAAACAGCCACAACCATTTACGATTTGGATGAAACTTTGCACATTTGTACTGTTAATCAGTCTATAGTTAATGTGGCGGATCTATAATTGACCCAGGAGAAGCCAGTTTACTCTCTCAGTCTTTCTGTGTTCTTATGAATAACTCAACGTGACGCCATGTCGGTTAATGCATAACCCCAAGTTACGCGACATGTTTAGCTGTAGGCATTTTTGCTTTAATGTGATTAAATAAAGGGTGTACGGAAACAAATTTCATCACAAGAAAAGATCGTTCATTCAACCAATTTTATTCAAACAAAAAAAAGAAACAAAACATACTGAACAACTTTCCTCTGGTTCCCCATGTTATTTATTCATTTTCTTTATCATTCCCAAATGCACGAACCTTCTTTTTATCACTTATCGTAAGATCTTGTACAACGTTTGGACCAATTGTTTTCTGTGTCGAAATACATTTTTTCATGCTTCTGCTCATGTTTCTAAAGACTGCTTCATGCGGGCTCAGTGCTTCTCAATTAACCGCAGTTCCGGTGCGTTCGAAAGATTGAGATGCTTCGGCACGAAACTGACATCCTTAGCCTCGTACCACTCCAGAACATCTTTCGAGTAATGACATGAGGCTAAATCTGGCCAGAAAAGCGTGGGACCATCGTGTGACCTCAGAAGTGGAATTAGACGTTTTTGGTGGTATTAAAATTACCAAGTTAGCCAATCCTTTTCAAAATTTCACATTTTTGGCATATTTGTTTACATACCTTAATTGTTATGTTCTGTATTCTCCGTGAGTGGAGTAACGATTATGATGTAGAAGAAGGTGTTCGCACCATAAGGCACCAAGAGTGGACAGTAATGTTTGCTAGAATGAAAGATATAAAGAGAAAGTCTGACATGATATCAGTCATCCAACCTGTGCTGGAGTACTGTACTTAGGATCTATAGTTGTAACTGAAGCTTTTGAGGCAATTGAGTCAATATTAAGTCTTCTGGGACGTCAGTTGTCAGTTATAATGAGCTTATTGTCAGTTATATAGACTGTTCCAGAAAGTATAAACACACTTTCAAAATAACAAAAAATTCATTTTTTTTTTAGTTTAATAATTTTCTTTTGGCAAATCATACTCGTATTTGTGTTTTGTATGATACTAGCTGACCCGGCGAACTTTGTTCCGCGTTAACCGGTTTTAGGATTCAAATAATTCCGAACATTCATGATTTAATTTTATTTTTAAGAGACTTTCAGGCTTGTTTGTCACCTCAATTTTTTTTTTATCTTTCATTCGCGATCGATAACAGATTACAAAACTTGAAATTTAGATATTGATTGAATGAAACACTTTTCGAATTTGTTTGAATTTCTATCCTTTTTTATGATTGTAGAGGTTGACAGAATCTTGCGTCAGTTCAATTCAGTGCTTTGTAGTAGACTTCATTCCTTGTTCCATTATCTAGCGCGTAAAAAACAAAGACTAATAAACATTAATGCCAGAAGCATGGGCATTCGAGATTAATCCCACACACTCTCAAAGATTGATTTTGTGATCTATTGATTGTCTTGGTGAATTAAAGGCGAACCGGAAATTGTATTCGTTTGAACTCAACTGGTAAATTGTTTGAAATAAGTGGAATTCTTGGACACTTCCTCACCCTTGAATTCGCCTCTGAGTATCATTGCTTGAATGACATTATTCTTGAGCTACTTAACGACCAATCTTCATTTAATTCCAACTACCTTTGCTTATCTTCGACAGATACGCGTATTTCGTCTACAATGTGCAGACTTCTTCAGTGTCTCGTACTAATAACTCGACTGCGACCAATCTTGTTCCATTACACAATTTCGGTTGATGGAGATTCTGGAGCATGACGATAACATATCCAATCTTCAATCGTTAATTATATGGTGGTAATCCTGGCAAATCCAACGAATTCAGGAATTTCGTTGGATAATTGGTTACTTCGTCCGGATTAGTCACACAATCAATTAAGTTGAGAGAACGTAATTGTCCAGGAATTACATTTTGAGTTATGAAATTCAAATCCCCAGCATCCTTATTTTTTGCACGTGCACTTAACCAATCGCGGTTCTCATAATTCTGGATGGTGTTTGGAAAACACTCGTAAGGAGTTCCTCTTTCGTCGTTGTGAAATGGCAGACATTCGGCGGGATCGAAATCAATCCATTGCCAATCCCCAACAATTGATTCGAAAAAATCTCGGCACACGGATCGTTTTGCAAGATAACTCACATGTTTCTCGTCAACTGTAGCTTCTTTACATGTCGCCCCAAATACGAAAGTTTAAGGCTTGTGAAATGACAGGTAGTGTTTGACGAAAATCAGCTGGCAACAAAATCATTGCGCCTCCAAAAGGTCTCGAGTTACTGCGCAGATCTAGCATAGTTCGATCGATTGCCTGCAATACTCGTTTGTGTGCCATTATGCATTCGTTCCAGATGATGATCTTACAACAATGCAACACTTTCGTCCTTGCCGAATTCTTCGAAATGTTGCATGTCGATTCGTCTATCAGTTGAAGATCCAGTGGCAGCTTCAACGCAGATTGAGCCGTTCGACCGCCTTCCAACATTGTGGCTGCAATGCCTGAAGAGGCAACCGCCACCACAATATCTGATCATGGGCGAACCCAAGCCAATAATAATGAAATAAGGTACTTTTTGTAAGTTCCGCCAGGTACATTGATGGAGAACACGCCTCCATTACAGTCGTCAATCACTTTCATCAAAGTGTCGTATGCGTTCTCTTGCTGAGGAGTCAGCGCCTCGAAGCACATCTTATTGTTAATTTCCAGCTCTTGATTCACAGCGGTTGTGCGAGCGACCGTAAAATTTTATCAACCATGTCATCCTTGTATTTGTTCCACAATTCGACTACATTTGATGGAAAACATGTCGAGATGATGATCGCGAACAGGGTACGAATTTGATTGCAGGTACAGTAACAATGGCATTGGCATGTGTTGTATCCTAATGTGTGTCGTTTTCTAACAATTGCAACCGCTGACAGGGCTCTCGATATGTCGCACATAATAGATCACCCACAGTCCTAAACGACTCTAACGAAGCTGTACCACGAACATTACCCAAAATTGGAATAATGACACCTGTGAAATTGATCAAAGTCAAGTGGAAAACCATCGTCAACTTCGCTCCATGTCATGGATAACTCGATCAAAACGAAAAAATACCATACATAATGTATTGAAAATCTATCATTTTCAAAGGTTTCATTTTCCCCATAAATTTGTCCAACTTTCTTTTCTATAAATGTTCCTTGGGCGTCGCCGAACAGAACAAAGAAAAACCAACTTAAATCGGACAATCCGTTCTAGAGTTAAGCGCGGTCTTACGTATGCCACTCTGTTTTATATATATATTATAATACATATATAGATATAGATTTTACTCTCCTGGGCTTCAAATGGTGAGTTGACAACTTGGCAGGAGGGTGCGACCGACCTCTGGTCCTCACAAGTTCCTACCTCACGCCTCCACGAGTCATATGATCACAAAAGACTGCCAGCTGAAACATGGAGACGCTGGTTGGCGTAGCCTGGGCAATGTTGTCAATCCGACAATAGCGAAGTGAGGGGGTGCGACCGGTACATCATATCATAATTTTCCATTCTCATATCTTTCAGGTCTTCCAGGTCGTCAGGTATTACAAAATAATTTAAAATTTAAAATTCTTTTTTTCATGGCGGTCATACATTGCCTAAATTTTCTGGTTCATAATGGATGCGCAAGTTTGTCTACAATTGCAACAAAACAGCAGTCGGCACACATGTAATTTTCAATTCATATTACAATATACCCTCACTATATATTTTATCTTATAGGACATTGTTTATTCATAGCCTAATTCTGTATATTTCATTACATGTATTACGCCAGAAAGGTAAATTCTCTCAGGTACCATACAGTTTAGAGAGGAGGTCTTGCGGTTATAGGATGATCATCTTCTGGTAGAAGCAGCAGTAAGAATGAGGATCAATTTTCAGCTGTATCTAGCACCGTCGGAGTGGCCTTCTCGAAAGTAGCAATGGATGTATATATAGATGTGTAGATACTAGTATGTGTTATTATATGATGCATGTTTTTTACAAGCTCTAGCATATTTTCATTAATAGAAATGTTGACGACTCTCTCGACCACTCAACCTTTAATTCCTTCATTATATTTTCCATTAAATGGCGTAATATGACCTTAACATTTCAGTACACGATCATCAACTACTATTTGAGCGGTTCAGAGGAACACAGCTGTTCATCATTATTAATTGCATATCATACATATAATATTATGGAAGAAGTAATAAAATAATTAATAAAATTTTTAATTGCTTCAGTTTGGTGATCCGGCCGGTATAATTATTTTATTAAATTATATCAAATAATAATCAAAATTAATGAATGCTCTTCATTCCAGAAGGTTATATATCTATATGTCATGATTAAATACGTAATAATATAATATTATGGTTTTATATACAATTGAATGCTTTATTGATATTTATACCTCAATGAATAACAAGATGACCTTCACATTCCAGAGATACAGTCACCCATCAGTGATACAAAGTGGTACGAAGCTGCATATTATTATTACTGCCTTAATATTATTATTTCAGCAGGTTAATTAATTTATTTTAACATGTTTATCATAGGCTCGTGAACTCCAACTATTACATAATTTAACTAAATATCCTTATATAATTTTTGCTCTACTATATAATCATATATAACATATTATTATTACATTACATCTATATTTATATAAATATAATAAATACTGGGTTGGGAGGAGCACCAGGGTATCATTCAAGCGGAAACTGGACGATGGTTTGATTGACTGCCTGAGTCTAGGAGGGAACAAACAGTATCATTTCTTATCCTACCGATTCGAGTGTGGTGCTGCGAGTTCTACTCCAACAGTTTCAGGGAGAGTGACGCGCCCTTCTTAACAAGCCATCCTGTAGAAAGCTTAATGAGTATTGCGAATTGTGTTATTCGATTTGTTGGATCATATCGTTGGAAGGAGATTCTTAATTTCCCGTGGATTTCGTGTAAGTGTCTCTGCTTACGGGTCCACCCCTCCGTTTTTGGCCCTTCATACAGCGATAGTGCGAATTCAGATCGGTGGCCCAATTTGATCTTGCTGTTAAGTGGAGCTGCATCCAAGCCAAGGGCTAGAGGGGATGGTGGCTACCATACATACATACAGATATAGATTTTACTCTCCTTTAATCAAAATATTTAATCATAGCCAAGACTCCTAACTTTTCCTCGAACATGACACATTAGCTTCTGCACAGTGGTACTTCCCACTATTTTGACCACTTTTGGCCAATCTTTTTTAAATTTATGGATGTCGTCCGCTGGTTTTATGAATTTTCGAAGCATTGCTTTGGTTAAAGCCCAAAAAGTCTCGATTGGCCGTGTCTCCGGGCAGTTCGGCGGATTTATGTCTTTCGGCACGAAACATACATTTTGACTTTCGTACTATTCTAAAGTGAAGCGAAATCAGGCCAAAACACTACTTGACCTTCGTGCTGCCTGATCATCGGCAATAATCGCTTCTGAAGACATTCCTTAACGTATTTTCTACGATGGTTGAGAGGGCCACTATTTAACTTGGAATTTCTCAAAATTATTTGATTCCTATCGAATAGTAGGGCCTCTATCCAAGGCATGAAAACGTAAACCTTCAACACCTTCAAGCTCTGATTGGAATTTGAAGAGCACAATGTCAGCATTAAACAACTAGTCATAAGAGAATGATGACTGTGAAAGGGAAATCATCACTTCAAACAAGTAATTAAGCTATTGATTATGTTCAATACTGAATCGGAAAATCGGACGTGTTATTTTTTTCTGCTGCGTTTTTTCTCTCTGGAGAATGCATATTTTTTTATATTGATTTTTAATTAATCAACAGTCTGTACAACAGTGAATACTGTAAGTTTTTCGCTTACCAATGCATTTTAATGTTAAATTTGGTTGGTTTTACGATTAAATCTCTCCACGACGTTTGCGATTTAGTCGGAAGTGCATGCGCTGCTACCCAACCAAGTTGCTGTGGCCGATTGGACTTCGGGTTTGACAGCAGAAGAGAAGATTCGAATTAGCTTTTAGCAGTAGAGCAACATGTTCGAACCACGTTTGGCCAAATGGATAAGCGGGACAGTATCGAATTGAATTCAGCTAAGTACCCTTTTTATATATTTACGTTTAAATGAGTTGCGACAATACTATTTCTTTTCCCATTCCATTCTATCTTGCACTCCAAAAATGTACCATATCCAAATTATTTCAAAACACATATACCTTTTTTCCATAAGGTTCTTCTACATGAATTTCATTTCAAAATCCTATAAATTGAGTTCATTGTGATTATCACATAACTTTGAAAAGTTTCATGTTTGAAAGATCCAAATCATAGAATATAACAAATATATACAAATTATATTCTTCTATTAATGGATGAATTTGATTCTGCAAAAATATTAAAAGGCTATGCACGTACAACATATAAATATATGATAACTAAGTGATAAAAAAAACTAAAAGATGCATATTGACAAGCAGTTTGTTTTACTTACCATTGACAGTTATTTATTCTAATATTACATCTATACTTCTCCTATATTTGACGTCTATATGCATACATACTTCAATGAAATTCCGGTGGAAGGTTTAGACTATCGATGGGTACAATTTCAGCAATAGGAAGTTTCAAGTGAAATGTTTTTACTTTATGCTATAGGCTTTTTGTTTTGCTGCGTTTTAAAAACACATCATTTATTCCACTTCAACTATTTTTGAAGCTTCGGCTTAAGTTCTATTTTGAAATGTTTTTGATACAAATTGCTATGACAAATTAGCACAAATCTGGCTATACTCATTGTGACAACTAACGCCTGAATCTGTTGCGTTTTGTTTAAATTTAGAGAATTCTTCAATTAGCTAATTGTAGCTCCACTTTCTTTTATACTTGTCTTCTTTATCATACCTGCTGAAAAAGATGTTATTCAATTTTGTTAGAAATTCTTCTGGGACAGTCTCAAAATTCTAATATATTCGATATATCGAGTGTCGATTGATTTGCGAACTTCAGCAATCATTCATTTCAAATTAATCTGAATAGAACCATATTGGAATAACCATTTCTTTCATGTTCTTGCGTTTGATTTGTTTCCATTTTGTATAATTAACAAAGTTTAAAAATTAAATCAACTGTCTCCATTTCTGCAGAACGTCGATTTTTTCTAACGCATTGTTTGATTTTAAAAAATAATACTATTTGAAAGTTCAATGGCATTAAAGCAAAAAAACTTTTTGACATATATTAAGAGACAGGGCTAAACTCAGACAGAAGGTATACAAACTGTATCAAATATGAGTTTACTCGGATAGCGAACTATCCGACAAAAACGTAGGCACTTTTATAGCACATCGAAAATTGATTTTATACTTTATGTTACAGTGTGGGGTCAATTTATAACTCTTTCTCGTTTCTGAGAGGATTAACGCAGGATTTATCCAGGACACACGGAAGTAACCCCCATCACAGTTTTCTCTTTTACTAATTTCAGAGAGCGAACAAAGGCGCTTAAACCTACGGTCATCAGCCAGGACACGGGGTGGAAATACCTTTGTCGTTCTCAAAGAAGTCAGGACCTTGGTCAGGACAAATGGAGTGACATTAACCTTCTTAGCAAAATCACTCCCAACGGTTCACATAAATATATAAAATCGAGACGGAAGGACGGTTGTCCCCGTTTCATCTTTCTTACGATATAAAAATATTTGTTGATTAACTTATTCATCAAATGGATAATTTAATTGCCGTTTATTTTTTAATCTTCTTATACCCCCAACGCTACACAGTGGGCCTGGCCGTTTTAATATTTTTGTCATATTTCAAATATGCCACAAATATTAATGTTGCTAAGAAAAATACTGGTTATAGTATTTTCCAGGATGCTTTCGATAACTGGCTGTGTAAACGTTAGAATAGAGTAGAATAGAATAGATTATGTTCAATACTGAATCGTGTTATGAAATATTTATTATATACCGCCAGCAACTAATCCGCTATGCACAGCTAGGAACTGCAACGAACCCAACCACATGGTCGGTCTGACGTGTTGCAGTACGGCTCGAATTATCCGTTCTAGAATTACGTTGGTTGGTTGTTTAACGTTGGCTTCAGCAGCCATGTTTTTCGCAGCGAGGTTGACGGGAGCATCCGCAACAGCCAACTGCGTTCCTACAGACACTGCACATCTCCACGACTGTCAAAAAAAATCAAAATTACTACTACTACTAAAATGTATCTTTATTTCTTGTTTTAATTTTTACATTTGATTTAACAATTCAATTGTTTAGCCAAAGGGGCTCTTCATCTTCTTTTGTTACATAGTAGACCAGCCAGGCGATGGATCTCTAAATGTCTGGTTCTCGGAGGACAGTTCTGAATCATCCGAAGGATGGTTTTCTGAACTACCTGCAGTTTTCGATGGTGGTAACTGGCGCAACTCTCCCAGATTGGCTAACCGTACTCGACCACGGGAAGAATGATTTGTTTGTGAACCACAAGCTTGTTCTTAGTCGATAGAGTGGACTTTCTGTTGATCAGCGGATACATAAATCTTAATAAGGTTCTACACTTATTTGATGTTTTGTCAACATGCGATTGGAACAACAACTTGCTATCTAGAGTGAGACCGAGGATGACTACTTCCCCGGACCAATCGATCGGAGTGTTACAGAGGTGGACTTTGACATCTCGTGGCGGAATAAGTCGAGGTGGCTTCGAATGCGGAAACAGAACCGTCTGGGTATTAGCTGCATTGATACAAATCTTCCTGCTGTTGAAGTAATCGGACAGAACATTGAGGCCCTCCTGAAGTTTCCTAGTCAGAGCAAGAATCACTCGACCCTTGTAAATGATGGAAGTGTCGTCCGCAATCATCGACAAAATACCACACCCGGTAGGGGAGGAACATCTGACGTGAAGATGTTGAATAGGATAGGGCCTAAGAGGCTACCCTGGGGAACACCAGCATCAACGTTAAACGTTTCAGAATGGGAATTGTTCAGAAAGACCCTGAATGATCTGTCCAATAGATAGTTCTTGATTATCTTAAAAAGATAGATCGGGAAGTTGTATCAATGCAGCTTAAACACCAGACCATCATGCCAGACGCCTCTTCGACGTCCAACAATGCCATGGCAGATGTCTTTCCAACGGACCTGTTCCGTTTGAGGATGTTAGTAACTCGCGTCAGTTGTTGGATAGTAGAGTGAGCTCTCCTGAACCCAAATTGTTCCTGGAGGAAGATGTTATTCTGGTTTGCAAAATCAAGTAAACGGCTGAGGATCAGCTTTTCGAACTGCTTCGAGATGGAGGACAACAGGCTGATGGGGCGATGGCTTTTAGCGCTGGTAGGATCTTTGCCAGGCTTGCGAATAGGGATAACTTGGAATATTTTCCAGCTAGATGATCCCAACATCTGTTAAAAACCACAGCAATATGTCGGAAAAATCAACACTCAAGTTGTTCAGGTTGATGACTCCGCCGACACCTGCGGCTTTCATGTATTAATTCGCTTGATGGCAGCTATAAGCTGATATGCTACTATCGTCAGGGACAACTATGGGTGTTTCGGCGATTCTAGACATAGTTTCCGTCTCATGTGGGCTCACAATAGATTGGCCAAGGTTGTGTGAGTTTACAAATGTTGACCTAGTGCGTTGGCCTTTTTAACAGGGGTGATAAGTAAAGGTAGAACCGAGCTCTGGTCGAGCGGACTAAGCGGTGGAATTGGACTTGGCTTATTTTTTAGAATTTTGGTCATCTTCCAAAAGGGTTTTGCGCAATCTGAGAGAGTGCGAATTTTTTATTCGAAATGCCGGTTTCTGGGATCCATCATCCAGGCTTGGATAATTTTAGTAAGGCGGTTCGAACTGGTCGTAAGGTGAGGTAGACCGGAACGTTGAAATTGTCTTTGAATCGAGTTGCGGATTCCGATAACAATGATGTTGAAGAGAGCTTTTATTTTCTGGAGATCGGATTCTGGAGTGCTTCTCCAGATGGATCAAGTTCAACTTGTCCCGATAGTTTCCGGATCGCTTGCACCCGAATGGAAACACTTTGATAGGTTTCAGTTTTACCGATTTAAGCTGGAACATTATTTCCTCCAGGTCGTAATCAGGACCACGAATGATTTCTACGCCTCGGAAATCTTCCTCCGCAGAGCACATTATTTTCGTGCCCATGCTGCACAGCTTAAAAAACGGGTAGATTTGAGCCGCAGTAAGATTATTCCGAAGCACCGGAACTTTTTTCGAGGTGGTGAAAAGCGGGGTTTTTTTTCTTTCTTCGGCACGTATTGATAGTGGTTCGAGCTGAGCTCCTGGTTAACGATCGGCTGGGCGATGTTGTTCCCCATGTTGGTGAGGAAAATTGATTGTCGAATGGACCCCGGGTGGGAGTATCGGGGCCCAGGACAGTGTAATGTCCCTCTTCCAGGTCTTCCTGCAGAATTATTCCGTTCTGGTTGCGCCGGGTGTTCCCCCAGGTTTCGTGTTTCGCATTCATGTCGCTGGCGATGATGAACTGACCCTACCTCCGACTTAGCTTACGGATGTCGATTCCTAGGACTGTTGTTGTTCCGTTGATGGTACTGGCTTGCTTGGGACAATAGGCCACGATGATGGTGATAGGCAGGGTTGCCACATGCACAGATGTATCTAGATTGACACAGATTTTTTTCATTTTTTGCATACGGATATCTGTATGTAAAGATTACAGATTTTTGAGAAAAACCAAGATTTTTAAGATTTTTTGCAATTGCTTGTCCATTAAATTTTCGGCACTCAAATCTTCGAATTCAAAATATGAATACAGTTTAAGTTCCAACTGCTTATCAATACTACTTTCAATTAGCTGTTCTAGGCCCACAATTCAAAATAAAAGAATTGATACTGACTCTACCGTGACAGATCACAGTCTGAAAGTCAGTTTGTATGTTGCCCCAAATGATCTATAAATTTTTTGAGATGATTTTTTGAAGAAAACTCTCGAGTAATTCATGTTAAGGGCCTAAAAGCTATTTGTAAACAATGACTTTAAATGTCGATTTCTCCTGAATCTTGAATCACTCTCGTGAAATAAAAGCAGCATCTGGTAGAAGAATGTTTGTTCTACCATATGGAGTTGCTGGATATAGTAGGATTCACGTGGTTCGTGAGCGATCAACGTTTTAAGTCATTGTTTACAAATGGCTTTTAGGCCCTAATCATGAATTACTCGACTTTATTGAATTTCTCAAAGATTCTTAGAAATTCCTTTAAATATTCCTTCTGGCGTTTCTATAGGTATTCTTCAGGCGTTTGTGCATTCCTCCAGGGATTCATTCAGGCGTTATTCAAAATTTTCTTGTGTTGAAATATTTGGAAGAATCCCTGATAAGTAAAGTATGGTGATTGTGAAGGAATTCCTGGAGGACACGTGAATGAATACACAAAAACTATGATAAGACACAACGTAATTTACGGACAGTACCATATTCTCGAATTATCCATCACATCTATCGATCATGATCTGCCGATCGTTATCGGCAATTCCCGAACTGGTCTCAATTTTGAACCTTCTTATATCATAGCTTTCCAGAATAAAACCGATAAAAATAGGTTTAATCAATTCAGTATACTATCGAATAGACACCAGTAGACATCGCATCGAAGATAGTTTTGATATAGTCGTCGGACTTAATAAAGTTGTGTCGTTCCTCATACAATCGAGAACACTGGTTCTTTTACTAAGAAACGTGATCGCGGTAACAAACTATAAGGCAATTCTGGAAGTAATTCTTTAAAAAAATTCCAAAGTAATTCTTGAAGAAATCTAATAAGAATTTTGTACATGAATTCCAATATCTCATATACTTAATTCTTAACTCTAAAAATTCCGCAATGGATTTTTTGTAGAATTATTTTTCAAATTTTGTCAAGGATGTCTGCAAGAATTCTTACATATAGTTCTCCAGATATCACTTCAATATTTTTTCAGGTTTTCCATTTGAGAAGTGATTGTTTCAAAGTTTCCCAAAAGATTGCTCCACAAATTTCGGTAGAATTTCCCGCAAGTATTTCTACAAAAAACTGTTCTTCAGTGTTTTTCTTCTAATTTAGAAGTATTTTTATGCATTTATACAGAGGAATTTTTGAAAGTTAGAATAATGTTTTTGGATGTTGTTTTTGCTATTTGAAGCACACAAAAGCACACAAAAAAAAACAAAAAAAAATCGACAGTAATTTTTTGTTAGCTTTATTATAATCTTGCAGTGTGCAAACCTATACATATTTTTGCAATTAATAAACAGTTCCAGATTGATAACAAAAAAAAAAACGGTTTGTGGGCTTTGCATCAGATAGAACTTCCGTAATGACCGATCCGTCAAGATGCTGCTGAAACCTGACTGTCCTCGTTTGATTTGATTTTTGGCTCTTTGTACAAGTTACGCTTGCAAAAACCTGCCTTTGTACCTGGGGCAAATGATGCGATATATTTGCAGTTACTTTTCCTGCAGGCCTCAATCAATCCACAAAATTCCAGGTGCTTTCTAGCTGTTGATGCTTCTTGCACATTTTTATGAGGATGATTGCCTAAAATACCTAACGGATGTAGGGGTTTCAGATTTTGAGAAAAATCGTAAGAAGTCAAAAATACAAATCGGGGTAGCTGCATGAGAAATGCTTAGATCCGAAATTCTCGATGATACCATGATGGAGGTTTTTTAATCGATCTGCTGTGCTTTCTATACCGATTTGATTAAACAGATCACTATGCGCTCTGATCCATTTCTGACTACTGCATGTGTCCACAGAGAACAGACATTGATGTCCATATATCTTTTCTTGAAAAATGTGTGTAAAAGTTAATATGGGCAGCCGGTATAAAAAGCAAGTGTAGAGAAAAACAAACAAAACTTTTCAGGCTACGTGCTAGGCTTTGTATTGATAAACATTTACATGACAGTTATCGCACAACTGCAGCGCCACCTACCAGGAGCAAAACGACATACATTTGAAATGTCGGTTTAAAGTTTTACACAAATAGCAGATCGAAGATGAACGTCTGTGATGTGTCCTTTGAAGGAGTTCAACTTGTTTATTGAACAATGTCCGTAATTTTTTAAAAGCGGTGAGAAACAGACATTGAAAATGATTTTTGTGAGCTAAGGATGGTAACCACCTGCAAAGAAAACAAGGTGGAAGAATCAGAAGACTTCGAAACTTGTTGTAGAAACGTATTTCAAACGACCAGATGGGAAGCTGGCTTTTCACTTGCTAAGAAAGTTTATTGCGAACTTTTCACTAATTCCGCTTTCTTATGAAGAAATGGAGCAAGTTTTCTCGTAATACAATCTGAATAAGTCCGAAATCCGGAACCGCCTGAGTACGGACATCATGGATGCCAAATGAGGAAAGGAGGAGTTGATCAGCTAATATTAACCTCACAGCCAAATTCTTAATTTAACAAATTAATTTACACTTATCATTACAATGAATGATTGTTAATTCCATTTTGATTTTTCTCACCTATCGTGGAAATTTAGTAACCAAAACAAACACCACATGAATTATGATTATGTCAATACTGCCCTATCAGAAGCTTAGTGTAATGATCGATTGCTCTCGAGAACATGAATCCCTCGTATACAGATCTGCTTTCCTTTTAGAGTACAACATTTTAAGTAAAGATTTTTACCAAGATTTTTGCAGCTAAACACAGATAAAAAAGATTTTTTTGGCAAAAATTAAAGATGGGAACAAAAAATAATGTGGCAACCCTGGTGATAGGGCCGACGGTAGTTTCGACCTCGATTCCGATAGCTTCGATAGACTGCAGCTGGAAGCTCGGAAGCAGATGGCAGTTGATGTTGTAGCGCAGGGCGATCGCGACTCCTCCTCCACTAGGGCCGCTACGATCAAGTCGCACAATCCGGTATCCTGGGATGAAGATGCTGATTTCCGGTTTGAGGAGTGTCTCGCTGACGATGGCGATGTTGATGGCCTTCCTGTTAAGGAAGTCACCGAGCTTAACAGTTTTGCTCCGGATGGAACAAGCATTCCAGTTGAGGATGCTGATGGTGCGTTTACGGTCCATGTTTGAAAATAAATGTCATCGTCACGGACGTGGTGGCTTTGAGTTGTTCCTTCTTGGAGCGGCAGGAACGTAGGTTGACGATAGAGCTCTTGCACGAACTCGACCATTTGCTCCGAGTCGTAGAGATGTCCATCGACGGGTGGTTGCGTGGAGGTACTGCGATTCGGATTGCCCCAGCCTGGAGGAGGGTTGGGGGCGGCGGCGGCTGCCGCGAAACGATGATGAACGGAAGCTGACGGGCGGTTTGCTTGGCAGTGATTTAATGGGATCGGCGGTAGGTTTGGCACCTGATACCGAAGCGATGGGAAATTCTCCTCGTTCATCGGAGGTGGCGGACGGAGTTGGCCAGGCCGGGATTTGGTGGATGACTTCTTGCGGATCGCCAGAAATTTAGCACGTTTTGGGCAGGCTCGATTGCTGCTCTCATGGTTTGCGCCACAATTTGCGCACTTCAGTAGCGCACCTTCTTCCATCGGGGCACAATCGTTGGTACTGTGGGCTCCGGCACACTTGCCACATCTCGGTTTCATGTGGCAGTTTCGAGTTCCGTGGCCGAACGCAAAGCAGTTGCCACACTGCGTCACATTTGAATATCTGCAAACTCAGTCCTGCGTGCAGCAATGTCCTTTGATGTGGTGAAGAGCGGGGGAGCCTTCACCTTTTTTGGCACCTCCTGTACCGGGAGCGCAGCAAACCGATTGCGCGCAATGATCGAGTTCCTATGAGTCGGCGTCATCATGGCGCAGCCGCTTGGCGCTGCCCGTTTGCGGTAATGATTCCGGAGCGGGTGTCACCGTTGGTCGATTTTTTCGACCCATTGCCAGGGCAATAGGTCGAGCGGGAAAATTTTCCAAACTTTTCAGCACTTTTTTCTGCTTTGCCACTACCAGAAGATGAACAAGGACAGATGATAGATCGCAAATCGGACACGCAATCGCGAGAAAGCGGGCGAGGGGGAAGACGGGGAAAAAAAAATTTTACTGCGAGAGAGCGAAAAACACGTCCGTACGTGTCGCTTGGTCGAACTACTATGACTTAATCAAAATGCGAAGGTGTACCCTTTATAATTAACATTCCTGGCTGCCTAGGAGACGTTCCTTACTTAAATATGAAGTCTATGCAAGGAAAGTACTGTGTATTTGGTAAATTTACTCAAAAAAAATAACGCCATTATAAGACATCTCCTTATATTTGTGTTATTTAAAATAGTTTAATGTTGAAAACCAATTGTTTTCATTATTGAAATCAACGCGTAGAAGTTTTTAGAAAATGTTTAGTGAAACGACTGAGATATGTACGCTCAAAACCTGACCGCATTTCGTGACGGTCGCAATAGATATTTTTTAAATTGTACTACAGCATAGATAACAAAGACGTTGTCCTATTTTGAAATCATATGTTGGCAGTAATAAGCCATTAATGAGCGAAATTTTGAGCGGCATAAATCGACACGTTAAGGTGAGAATATCTAAAGATAGTTAAAAAGTACCGATAATAGCTCAAAAGTGCACATTCCCAAATTGTGCGTTAACTCAGATTAGCTAATATTGGGTATTGGTTTTGAAGGAAGATAAACGTTAAAAATTACCGTTGTTTTACCGTTACTTTCTACTGAAAATTGTTTCGTCACCTGTAGAAAACAGCACAAGAATGACATGACTGTTCGCAGTTGCGTGTGTTCAATTTGGTTGTAATGAAAAGTGTAAACAGCTATGGAAATAATATCTAAATATAGTACTTTAACCATCACTGCTTCAACTACCTCCAGTAAAGAAGACACCAAATAGGAAAATAATCGTCATTAGATTTTAACTAACCAACTTGCGATGATCCAAGTTGACAGTGAAGCACGAATTAATTGTTCTACCCTAAACTTATCCTGAAATTTGTTGCTGTAATCGTGATTGATTCTTCAGCATTCCTTATCAGCCGGATTACTTCAATAAACTATGCAATGCCAAATTAAGCTCTTATTTCACGATTTTGAAAAATAAGTCCTAAGAGTTTAATTATCCATTGATCCCTGAGAGATATTTTCCATCCGTAGTCTATCATCCTTAAACCTCCCTTCTCATAGTATGATGCAGATGCAACCTTCACCTTCAACCCAAGCCCAAGAGCAAAAGCTCATCTGTACCAAAAGCAAGCATTTTGCCTCATCATCAGTGTTTAACAACATTCTCATTTAAAAATAAACTCCCACTTTTACTTGTCGCACATTTCGTCTCTTCGTTGAGAATAAATCACCGGCTTGGCATGCGTTTGTTGCATCCTAATTTCCCTCCCCCACCGGCCCATCTGAAAAACTTGGTCACTCGGTCGAAATTCTCCACCTGCTTCAGCTCCCTCAAGAGCGTCGTTCTCACATGCGGCACGACGCCAACGACGCCACCGTCAGCGTCGTCGTGAAAAGCATTTTCCCAACCACTTTTCACGATCAGTCGGTCGGTGATCGTCACAGGCGAAACACCACAACGAAAAACCTCGTGATAAGTGAGCAACAATGCTTCACTTCTAAGTGAAGAGGCGACAAATAAGAAGACGATAAACGAACCTCGGACGCCATATTGGAAATTCAATCGAAATGATTCGATTTCGGCTTTTTATCGTCGGTTTGCTGTTCTTCATTGCCGAATGCAAGCGGGAGATTCCAGTGGGTAAGTCCGTTCATGATTGTTTATCTCTGATCTGGCATTGCCGTCGATCGTAATTGGCTGGAAATCGATTAATTGGACATATGTTATTGCGGAGAAAAATGGCCGATCTGTGATGGGTGTGTACAGCTAAAATTGGTGAGAAAGGATTCTTCGATTAATTTTCATATTGAGCATCACCACTTGTAGAGCCTGATTGCAATGAGAATAGATTTTATATCCAATCGCGAAAAGTTGTACAGTGGAAAAAAATGTGACAAACGGAATTCGGGTCGCCATTTTTTCAGCGAAAAATGCGCGCGCAACTCTGACCGACACACAAACCCGAAACAAGCCGAATAAGCACGTGCTCAGTACGAACGCAGCCGAACGATTTGTTTGAAAACAAAACAACGGCACTGATGCTTGCCCATTAAAATAACGATGTCATGCAGCGTCGCTTCCTTGACTTCTTCACCGTTGCCATGGCAATAGAAATAATGTTTTTTTTTCTGATTTCATGTTTCAGGTGCCATCTTCCATGGAGACAACTACGAAGCGGAAATCTCCTTCCGATATGCCATCGAACGGGTCAACATGCATGAAAAGCACTTCTCATTGACACCGTTGATCCGGTATGTCTCCTCCGATGACAGCTACAAGACGGAGCGGAAAGTCTGCGAGTTGGCCTCCGAGGGTGTAGCGGCCATCTTCGGACCAAGTGCGATGATGACTTCCGGTATCGTGAGCTCAATCTGTAAGACCATCGAAATTCCACACATCATCACCCACTGGGACCCGGAACCGTTGGGCGGATGGGATCCGGAAATGCAAGCGATGACCATCAACCTCTATCCGGAAGCGGACATCCTATCGAGAGCCTTAAGCGATTTGATCGTGGACTACAGTTGGAAAAGTTTCACCATCATCTACGATAGTGACGAAGGTTTGATGCGTTTGAAGGACATCCTGCAGATCCATGGACCTGGTAACAGTCCCATTACGGTTCGACAAATTGACGATAATCCTGACTACAGACCGCTGTTAAAGGACATCCAGTCGTCTGGGGAGAGTCATATCATTCTCGAGGTACACCCGGACAAGATTCTGGATATTCTTCGACAAGCAAACGAGGTCAAGATGTTGGAGGAGTACCAGAGCTACATTATCACTTCAATAGATGCTCACACGATAGATTTCGAAGAACTAAAGTACTCCCGCTCCAACATCACTGCATTGCGGCTAATGGATACGAAAAGTTTCGACATTAAGAATGCAGTCCACGACTGGGAACAGGGTGAGGCGAGAATGAAGAAAGTATTCAGAGTTTCGCCAGAGCATGTCCAGACGGAATCGGCCTTGTATAATGATGCTGTGAAGATATTCGCTACGGCCATTAGGGAACTAGATGCCTCAGAGGTGATCATTCCATCCCGGCAGTCTTGCGGTGGTAAGAATCCCAGACGTTGGCCGTTTGGATTGCGAATCATAAACTATATGAAAGTTGTACGTATTCTTCGAAGCACTTCATATACTTTCAAAGTCCACAGATAACTCTAAAATTTTCGTTACAGAAAACTGATCACGGTATTACGGGACCAATCATTTTCGATGACTATGGTCGGCGAGTGCATTTTCAGCTGGAGATAGTCGAATTGAGTAAGCAGGATGGATTCAAGAAGATAGCTATTTGGGACCCAACTAATGGAGTCGAATACACTAGAAGTCAGGAGGACGTCCATCAACAGATTGTGGAATCGCTGCACAACAAAACCTTCATCGTTGCTTCCCGCATTGGTGCTCCTTTCCTGGTGTGGAAGTTCGTCAATTGTCTAACAGATTTGATTGCGATCTAGGAACTAAGTGTTCATTTTTTGCAGGGAAAAGAAGGAAGGTGAATACCTCGAGGGCAACAACCGCTTCGAAGGCTACTCGTTGGAGTTGATTGATGGTATTTCCAAAATCTTAGGCTTTCAGTACCGCATGGAGCTCGTTCCAGACGGAAAGTATGGTTCCTATAACAAGCTGACTAAAAAGTGGGATGGCCTGGTTAAGTACCTACTGGATCGGGTAAGCTGTCATCCATAAAGTTCTACACATCGCAATAACTGAAAAATTCAACTATTTCCAGAAAGCGGACTTGGCCGTATGCGACCTGACCATAACCTACGAGCGTCGAACGGCCGTGGACTTCACAATGCCTTTCATGACCCTTGGTGTCAGCATCCTGTACGCCAAACCTGTGCCGCAACCTAAGGACCTCTTCTCTTTCCTCTCTCCCCTCTCTCTGGACGTTTGGATCTACATGGCCACAGCCTACCTTGGCGTCTCCGTATTGCTGTTTGTACTTTCTCGAATGGCTCCAGCAGACTGGGAAACTTCTCACCCCTGCAAACAGGACGAAGTTGAAGAAGTGGAAAACATCTGGGACATGCTGAATGCTCTGTGGCTTACTATGGGTTCCATCATGGGTCAAGGTTGTGATATTCTGCCGAAAGCAGTCTCCACTCGCGTCGTGGCCGGGAAGTGGTGGTTCTTTGCACTGATCATGCTGTCTTCCTACACGGCCAATCTTGCGGCATTCTTAACAATGGAGCGAATGGATGCTACGATTGAAAGTGCCGAAGATTTGGCCAAGCAGAGCAAGATCAAGTACGGAGCTGTCCTTGGTGGCAGCACGCTGAGCTTCTTCCGTAGTTCGAACTTTTCGACATACCAACGAATGTGGGCTGCGATGGAATCGACTCGACCATCGGTGTTCACCAAGAGTAACGACGAAGGCCGTGATCGGGTGCTGAAAGGACGCGGATTGTACGCTTTTTTGATGGAATCAACCTCGCTGGAGTACATTACCGAGCGGTACTGTGAGCTCACGCAGATTGGTGGACTACTGGATTCCAAGGGTTACGGAATCGCCATGCCAGTCAGTAAGTGAGATCTAGAAACTGCTTCGGGGAACCATTCCTAAAAAACCCCAACCTATTTTTAGATTCGCCTTACCGAACTGCCATCTCGGGAGCAGTGCTGAAAATGCAAGAGGAAGGTAAGCTTCACCAGCTGAAGACAAGATGGTGGAAAGAAATGCACGGTGGAGGTCGTTGCGATGCGGAAGCCACGTCAGCCGCGGGCGACAGCGCTGCTGAATTGGGCATCGACAACGTCGGTGGTGTCTTCGTGGTATTAGCCTTGGTGTGTTTCTGTGCGTTTATCTTGGGAATTTCGGAGTTTTTGTGGTACGTCCGGAAGGTTGCAGTCGAAGAGAAGGTGAGCATGGTGATATTTGAATGCAACACCAACCAGCACCAATGTTTCTGTCATCCGTAGATAACTCCGTGGGAAGCGTTGAAGTCGGAACTGAAGTTTTCTCTGAATCCATCGATAACGACCAAGCCGGTACACAACGCGTCGTCGTCGGCCAAGAGCTCGATGCGATCTAAATCCGAATCCAGGCGTGACTTGGAATCGGTCGGGCGGTTGCATAACCTAAAAACCGGAAACAGTTTGATGAGTTTAAATAGGATTGGGTTTGTTTTCGGCAATAAGTGAATTTATAAAATTGATAGGGCGGCACATCTAATGAAAATTAGTGCATTTAGTTCAAATATTGTTGATTTGTTTGGGTAGATTGTCAAAGCGGCAATAAAAGTAAAAGTTTTAGATTTGCATTGTTATTAAGGATTTAATAAATGGTCGACTCAAGACAATGTTAGTAGTGACTTGGCCCTGAATATCACCAATTTCTCAGTATCGCTGAATGAATAGAATATTTTTCTGTTGACAGTTGACTTCACAGTTTAAGAAGCATCTTATTCCATTTCAAGAAGCGAGGGAAATCCCAGCTTATACAGCTAATTTGTCAACAGTAGACAACTAACTGATTCCACTACCTTTACGTCAACGGAATTGAGCAGGTTCAATATCCTTACTACTTCACAGCTAGCCTGACACAGGGTCATCAGCACTGCTTCCGTAGTCGATGGACCCACAGATGACTGCTTCTTCGTTGCTCATGTTACCGTTGACCCAAACAGCTTAATGACACGTCCGGACACCGACCGCCGATCATTGGGATCGTTGCCCCAACCCGCGTCAGCGTACGCTTTCATTATTTCCGTTGATTCAGTTCGACGATACACTAACTTGCAGTCAATATTGCCTTTCAGGTACCTTAAGACACATGCCCATGACACATGTGCTCTTCGGCAGCACCACTCTGAAATCCAACGAAGTGAGTTACGGCCACGCATAAGTCCGGTCTCGAAGTTACCATAAGATACATGAAGCACCCCCACCAGCTCCCGATTATGGCTTATCTGCTCCTTGCGGCCTTTCATCAGCTTCAGGTGCAGCTCCACTAGAACGAGTGACGCCTCTCATCCTTGCATTCCCAACCACTCGAGAACGCTCTGAATCGCTGAATATTCAAGCCTTGGAATCCTTGGAAATCTTGGAAATCCTTCATCTCAAAATCGGCTAGAACTAGCTTCTTGATTCCGCCAATTGCTTTCACGGAGTTGCTTAGGATCAAAATATCGTCCACGTAGATGACGACAAACACAATGACGCCATTACCTGACCGCTGGTACAGACAAAAATCATACTCGCTGTGTTTGAACCCGAGTTCGCATATAATGTCATGGAATCGCTAGTCCTATTTCTGGGAAGCTTGTCTCAGTCCGTAAATGGCCTTATTGAGTCTGCAGACAAGGTTAAACTAAAGTGGTGAATTACAGCCACATTGTGGTGTGTTTGCGGTCAAGTTCGGCTCTTGTGCAGACCGGTCTGGTGTTTTTACCAAGGCTGCTTGAGGCCCAATAGTGAACCTGGCAGAAACGTCGCACATTCGGACTGTGTGCAGCAAATAATTAATAAAGCGGCCGATGCGGTGATTCTGTGATGATTGTTGCCGACTACAATCTGCCTCATCTACTCTGGTCCTTCGACGAAGACCTGGACTCGTACCTACTAGCAAACGCATCAACCCAAAAAGAGCTTGTATTCACCGAAAACATGATTGCTAGTGGATTGCAGCAGATTTGTGATAGGCGCAATATCAACAAAAGGCTCCTAGACTTGGCTTTCGTAAGCAACAGTCATGAAATTGAGTTGTTTGAAGCACCATCATCAATTTTACGTCTGGACCGTCACCACAAGCCGTTCGTCTTACGCGTGAACACACTAAGTTCCTTATAAAGTATTTACGCAACTACGGAAGACCTCGGCTTTGATTTCAACCGATGCGACTACGATTCAGCTTTTGAAGATCTACGAACACTGAACTGGGAGGAAATTTTTCGCGGTGCCAACGTCAACGCTGCGGTCGCCACATCCTACGGCGTGGTTATCAGAACTATAAGCAGACAGCTTTGACATCGGCGTAACGTTCTTTGTAAAGCTCCCCGCCGGTTTCTGCGTCATCGAACTGCTGAAAACAGCTCAATTCTTCTCAGGCTCTAGGCTGAATACGCCGAATGTGTATCTTCTTCTTTTCGTGAGTATATTTTTTGAATCCAAGACGAGGTTAAGGTGGATCCCTCCTTTTTCTGGCTGACGTTGTGCAGGCTCGTGCTTCAACATATGCCCAAATCGAATAATCCAACGGATCAAGATCTGGACTGCTAGGAGGCCACAAATCCTTCGGCCCAAACTTCATGTTATCGTTCAACCATTGTTGCGTTCGATTGGACGTGTGACACGGCGCTCCATTCTGCTGTAGGACAATGTTTTGGTCCTTGGGGAAGCTGGCCTACACCCAGGGAAGCACTTGGTCCTTTAAAATACCGATATACACTTCGGTATTGATTTTAACTCCAGCTTCAATGAAAACAGGCGGCATTTTCAAACCATTGGACGCCACCAAGCCAAACACTATGACACAAGCCGGATCTTTGGTTTGAAATTAGAATTTCACTTTTTGCGGAACCTTCTCCATTTTCTGCGGTGAAATGAACCGGTCCGTGCGGCTGTTGGCCACAGCATCGATGCTGAAAAGCATTTCGTCGGAGAACAGGATTATCATTTTTTCCTTCTTCAACAAGGAAAGCAATCTCTTGGAACGAGTCACTCGTAGTTCCTTGACCCGGTCCGTATTCAAGTTGCGTTTCACTCTGGCTCTGGAGGATGCATGCAGGTCTTCTTTGATGATTCTCCGCATGGATTTCTCCAATATGGCTTCCTTTGCAGGGTTTCTTATGGAACGCACCGGATTGCGAGCAATTTTTGCACGGACCGATTTGATCACGTTCGGCGTGCGTACAAAGCGCGGATGTCCGCTTCCCGCCTTCCGCTGCTTAGGACCATCCTGCAGGTACTTTTTTATGCGGTAAACTGTTGCCGAATGGCACCCTACTACCTTGGCAATCTCTTTCGACTTCTTCTGGGAGCGCAACAAACTGGTGATCACTCCTTTCGCGAACATTTTGACGAATTTGCAATAAAACAAATAGAATGTTTGGATGCAGCACTCGAGAATAAACATAAACAAATACACTTTCGACAGAAATTAGTCACTAGCTACACGAATTAACCCAATACTTAAGTTTGAACATTTTCGCAATATTTTCTGCCGCACCCTGTATTTCGGTTGACACAGAGTGCAGTCCCCCTTCTCCGCCAACGTACCACCAAGGTTTCACCGGGATTGGTTACCCGTAATTTTGTATGGTTGCTTTTACCTCAGTCGGAGAGCATGGAGAGATCACGATAGGTGTAACAAGGGCCCGTTGGTCCTCTACGAACTATGTGCAATTCTCGTGGCCGTTAAGGACTACCGGTCAAATAAATCTAATCTTGCGAATGGTCAACCGGTGAACTTTGTTCGATCTTAGCGTCCACCACAATGCACCTTAGTATCTTTCTGCTGGTGCCATTATCGGCGGTTACTAATAAGCCTAGATACAAAAATTCGTCTATAACCTCGATTTCATCAGCGTCAATCTGAAATCGTGTTGGGAGGTTAACATTGTCTTCTTGAGCGCTTCTTCCCCTCATTATTTTGTCTATAACGCACCCAATCAAACAGCACATTCTAATTTTAAATATGAACTTAAGGTTAAGAACGTCACGCAACTCTTTTGTCACATAGAATCAGTAGAGATTTTGAGTAATTTTTGCACTACGGCAAAGTCCTTATCTTGGTAGTCACTTTTCAGGGGAGTACCAGACAGTGCGGTGGAGTACCAGACAAAAAATAACCCAAGCAACACCATACCGTCCTTATTAGTTGCAGCAACTTTATTATAACCTAATTGAGTCACATTGAAGTTACTTCAACTGATTTGCAACCATTGTGCTGCTAGGCAAGCTATGACAATACGAGACTTCTTCGAAGAAAATGTTACAGCAGTACACTTTTCTTCTCAATTGAGAGCACGCAGTTCACAACACTTTTTTGAATTGTATCTAGATCTGCAACTGTATAACGTACGACTTGCATTGCAACAACAGGTCAAAATTGTTGAAAAACAAGAGTAACATCAGTGGCTCGAGATGACTGCTTTGGAAAAAGTAGTAGTTCGACGGTTCGGCATGCATCCAAGTTGATCTTCGCTGATAAATTGTTTCACGTGGAGCATACTGGCCCTAGCAACACAAAACTTTTATAATTGGTTGCAGCAACTTGGTTGTGACCTAATTGAGTTACACTGAAGTTATTTTGACTGATTTGAAACAAGTGTGCTACTAGGGGGACTAGTTCAAACAGCTTAGAGGCTGTGTACTCACTCGAACTTCCACAGAAAACATGTTGTCAATGATAGATCTTACCAGTCAGGCCAATGCGCGGGTGTTCTGTGCTACATACAGAAGTCGTTTACAATTTGCACGGTTCATGGTTACACTAAGCCAGGCTAGCAGTCTACTAAGGGTCCGTAAGCTGCATTCTACCTGTTCGATCTACCTGCCCCGTTGCTCATCTGGTTCTTGTATCAGTTGATTCGTTCTAGAGAACCATTTTCTTCAGGCTGTCACCAGTCCACTGTTGTCAGACGATGAAAAATTCTCGCAACAACTCATTCAATTTGTGGTTCATTCACCATCTCAACGTTCCCTCTCCCATCTACACTCCACTGAACATCCCTAGCATTACCTTCCGTCAACTTTGTAGTGCGGCGTACTCTGATCAATTGTACCGTCCTTCGGAGTCTAAAAAGAATGCAATCTTGCTGCAGATATCTATGAATCCTGGTGGGTATAGGTTCACGAACCCCTTTGCAGTTGGTGACGAACGGCGACATAGACTTTGGGAGAGTAATTTGTGGGTAGCGCACAGCAGTACTATGTAAAGAGATGCAGTAATCTAGCTTGCACTGAAGTTACGAGTACAAATCTCACAAAGGACAAGCCACAAAAATGCCCAAAAGTTGTTTAACCTTCCTGTTGGAGAGATATCAACCAGTGTAAGTAACCTTATGTTTTTTTGAAAAAATACTACCAACCCTAGACCCTAAGCAACCATGTCTGGTGATTCCCAATAAACGAGAAGTTCATAGTTTTCACTCGTCAAGACCATTCGTTGTCTTTCTTTTCAAGCTCCTTGATAATGTTCCCGGATCTAGTCTTCTCATGAGGTTATGGGTGCTATTATAAAGTATTCGGTGCACGAAATACCCCAGTTCAGCGGAGGTCCTGGAGTTTCCAGGTACGGATATTCTTAAAAAAGCAGAAGAGACACACAGCCCATCTCGGCGGAAATATCTTTCGATGGCTCAACCAGTCGAGGCCTCGAAGGTTCAGTCGAACTTTTCGCTGATTTATTCAAATCTGTCTACGATGCTGACTTTCCGGCAAGTTCTCCGGAGGTCTTGAATCACTTGCCATCATACAATGTCCGTGTCCAACCTTCACCGTAGCAGATGTCAGTAGTTCGCTGAGAACTGTTGACCCTTCGAAAGATCCTGGGTCAGACAGGCTACCTCCCGTTTTTATTCGTCGATGTACTGAGCTACTTGTACCTCCTGTGTGTTTGCTATTCAACCTGTCGATATTGAAGACTACCTTCCCGGATGTATGGAAGTTGTCTGCGGTCTCTCCCATACACAAAGCTGGAAACATCCATGATGAAAAGAATTACCGACCTATTTCGATTCTTTGCTGCTTAGCCAAGACTCTTGAACTCTTGATTCACGAGAGAATGTATTCTGCAGCTAATCCCATCATCTCGCAATATCAACATGACTTCGTGAAGAATCGCACTACTGCTGCAAACCTAATGGCATATGTTAGCGCACATGCATCTGAAATTATGTACCTGTCTTCGTTTGCTGCTGACCAGTAAATGGCCGTTCTCTACATTGCACTAGTCTTCTTTTTTTCACTCCACACTCTGCCAATAATCTAAATCCTCGCTATGAGGCTGCTCTATAGTCTATATCGAACTTCAAAACTGTTTTGTAGTGTTGTGTTTGATTTTAATGTGTCTAAGGCTGTTTTTAAGAGTAGGATTAAGGTTTTAGAATAAGTTACAGTCTGTGGAATTGTTTTTTTTTTAAAACATTCGAGGCGGTGAAATAAATAAATAAAAAACTGCTAATAATCATTCACTTGCGACGAAGCGGAAAAACATTCTAACTTAATAATTTATGTCCGAGTGTTACAATATGACCGCTAATAAACAAATCTAAGCTAATGTTACTCTTCTTCCGGGAGCGGAGGCGAAGCACAAAAAAAACAAAAAAAAAACACAAATTACCACCGACAAACCGACATGAATGACAATAGAAAATGTCTCAATATTTCTGTTCAAATCATATTACTGACATCTATCTTCGTGTTTGCTGAAAACGTTTATTGAAGCCACGAACTCTCTTGGGAACTTGATAAGAAGGTTCATGTCTGAGCTATTCTGGACACATTTATTTGATCTAGATAACATGATTCTCTATGTTTTGACAGATGGGATCGCTGTAAATTTGAATTGGTCGTTATGAATTTTTGATCAATAGTGAAGATTGAGTTTCATGTCGGTTTGTCGGTGAAATTACTACCGACACTCACAAATTTCGAGAGGGAATCGATTGTATTCACTATCGCTTAAGGTCGATATGGTGTTCGAAAGAAATTTATTTTTCTATCCCAAATCCATGTTAAATTCCGTTTACTGAAACGGAAAAGTAAGGAATCGAGAGGAAATTTCTGCAGCAGTATCCACCTGAACGAAAAATAAAATTGGAATTTGTAAGGTTTCCACGCAACCTCATGGGAGCTGTCACTTTTACTTTCGGAAAAATGTTCCGCTCGATTATTCCGTAAGTGAAGGTGACATTTTGTTCCATGCAGATCAATTGTCAAAATTCCGCTTGGTAATATTGAACAAAATTCCGTAACCTCTTTACTTTTTAGGTTGATACAGGCCTTTACACAATGCACGCGGAGATTAATTGATTTCACTGTTAGTTTTAATAAATTACGAATTATTGTTTGATTTTTTTCGCGAAAACGACGCAGCAAAAACAAAACAGGTCAGTTTCACAGCACGGCTTGCTGCGATTCTCCAATGACTAGTAGTAGATTGTATACAAAAAATCATGAAGTTTGAGTCGTCGAAAAGAATGTTTTGGCAAAAATTCATATTTGTCCCGTCCTTAACGGTTTCCTGGGGTATCTGGATTGTCCCGCAACGGCCAACATGGTCAATGGTCCATTTCAAAGCAAGAAGTAGACTTGAGCTATTCCTGGAAAATCTAGAAGTTTGAGCCGTTGAAAAGCATGTTCCGATGAAAATTTGTAGATATCTGTCGCCGCCTCACAGATCTTGGCAAAACATACCCTATTCTAGCACAGTTATTTGTGGCCAACTGGGTCTAAAAGAGAAGTACTCACTGGAAACTTGGGAAAATTGGGACGCTAACAAGCATTTTAACGCGCGACTTTAAAATTTGGTCATATAAGCCTTAAAACTTCTAGATGCTTAATTTAGAAAGTTATAGCATTTTGAAAATCTATTCCGGGTCATATTGACCCCGACACGTGAAGATGGTTAGAAGATTTTCTGATCGCTGGGAATAATTGCGAACTTTTGTGATTGAAATCAAAAGCTTTTCACAATTATATCGCTGTAAAGCAAATGAGCAGTTTTTGAAAAAGTTTACATCTGTAGAAGAAATCAGTTCGTTATTGTTTTTGCATACTTGCCACTATTTTTAAAAATATATCCTACCTCTAAAGCTTGTATACATCAAACTCTTCAGTGGATTTATAGGAGCAATCAACCATCTCTTCACTAGCTAAAATTTCAATTAAAAGTTCCCCGGAAATAACCTTCCAATTGAGTTTCATCCATTCCATTTCACAGTAGGTCAGAAACATCAGAATACAAACAACCGTTATACATATCACACATGCAGATGCAAACGTAACCTTCACTTCCATATGCCCAAGAGCAGAAGCACATCTGCAGCAAAAGCAATCATTTAGTTTCGTCATCAGTAGTGTTTACCAACATGCGGATTTAAAAATAAACTTCCATGTTTTCTGTCGCACCTTTTCGTCTTGTTATTACGGCTGGCGTTTGTTGCATCCTAAATTGCCTCCCGGCAGCCCCAGCTGTAAAACTCAGTCACTCGGTCAAGATTCTCCACCTGCTTCAGCTCCCCCCAAGCGCGTCGTTCTCACATGCGACACGACGCCAACGACGCCACCGTCAGCGTCGTCGTGAAAAGCATTTTCCCAACCACTTTTCACGATCAGTCGGTCGGTGATCGTCACAGGCGAAACACCGCAACGAAAAACCTCGTGATAAGTGAGCAACAATGCTTCACTTCTAAGTGAGAGGGTGACAAATAAGAAGACGACAAACGAACCTCGGACGCCATATTGGAAATTCAATCAAAATGATTCGATTTCGGTTACTTATCGTCGGTTTGCTGTTCTTGATTGCCGAAGGCAAGCGAGAGATTCCAGTGGGTAAGTCCGTTTAAGATTGTTTATCTCAGATCGGGCATTGCAATTGATCGTAATTGGCTGGAAATTGATTAATTGAGCAGTGGTGAGTGCGGAGGAAAATGGCGGTTTTGTGATGGGTGTATCCAGCTAAAACGGGTGAGAAACGATTGTTCGATTAATTTTCTTACTAAGCAGCACAAATTGAAAATTGCTTGACAGAAGAATAGATTTCAAAGCAAAGCGTTAAAAGTTATCCAGTGAAATGTGACAAAAGGAATTCGGGACGCCATTTTTTTCAGCGAAAAATGCGCGCGCAACTTTAACCGTCACACAGACCCGAAACAAGCCGAATAAGCACGTGCCCAATACGAACTTAGCCGAACGATTTGTTTGAAAACAAAACGACGATGCTAGAACATTGCGCGTCGTCCGAAGGAGTGACTCGGATTTTCATAGTTGGTTTAAATAGAGAAATTCAGATATAAAGACTGTACCTGAAAGAAATGAGGCACAAAATAAAGGTCACCAAAAATTCATTTTCTTCAAATTTTAAGGAAATAAACTACAACATTATTTATTTTATATTGTGAATCAACAGGCTTCTTTGCCCCAATGATGTGTTGTTGATCTCATAAAAAAAACATAAACATACAAATAACACATTAAAAGCTTATCTAAACACATTAAAAAATCTAGTACGAAGTGTATCACGTGGAATGTTGAAATCAAATTCCGTTGCCACCCGATTAAAAATTCTTTGTAGGCCAGTAATAGCGCTGTTTTGTCCGTAATTAGTGCGGTGATGTATTGGTTGCAGCAGGTGATTGTTTCGCAAGGCTCTAGGTCGGACAAAAAAAATTATTTGACCTCGGATTTCGGGGCAATCCACTCGATACTGCAAAATGTCGGAAATAAAAAGAGCCTTCGCAACATTCCTTCGTGTACTTAGAGTATCCAGCCTTATTAGTCGACACTGATTCTCGTAGCTTGGCAGACGAATTGGATCATTCCACGGCAACCGTCGTAGTGCAAATCGAATAAACCGCCGTTGAACTGATTCAATTCTTTCGATTCCATTTTGGTAGTGAGGGCTCCAAACAGTTGAACAGTATTCCAAAGTCGAACGAACCAACGCACAGTAGAGCGCTTTTAAGCAGTAAATGTCGGTGAACTCTTTTGTTAGTCGAAAAATAAACCCTAGGTTTTTTTAGGCTTTGTTCACTATTAATGACACATGTTGCTTGTACGTCAATTGGGAGTCTAGAATAACTCCCAAGTCCTTGATTTGATCCACTCTTTCCAACACAATTCCAGCGAAGGAATAATTGTGGACTATAGGATTCTTCAATCGAGAAAACGTAATAGTCGAGCATTTTTCAGGATTAACGGTCATACGATTCCTTTGGCACCAATCAACGAAAGAGTCCAACTGTTGTTGCAGAAAATGCGCGTCAACTTCTGAGCGAATGTTGAGGTAAAGCTTGAAGTCGTCAGCAAAAGAAAGTCTTGGTCCAGCCAGAACTGCGTTCACGTCGTTGAAGTAAAGAAGAAAGATGAGTGGTCCAAGATGACTGCCTTGTGGAATTCCTGACGTGATAGGAAATGATGCTGAGGTGGATTCACTTATGACTACTTGCGATTGACGACCAATCAAATAAGAATGGAGCCAATTTAAAAGTCTTCCATGCATTCCAAACCTTTCAAGCTTCGCCACAGCAATTTGGTGGTTAACCTTGTCGAATGCTGCAGATAGGTCCAAATAAAGTACGTCCGTTTGTGCTCGATCAAGCATACTATCCGTCACGTAAGAAGTGAGACACAATAGGTTTGACGTTGTTGAACGACTGGGGAAAAAACCATGCTGATCCGGGCTCAGATGTTGCTTGCAATGGAAGAACAGTCGGTCTATCACAACAAGCTCGAAGAGTTTGGAAACGGCGCATAATAAGGATATTCCACGATAATTGTCTACATTTTTCTTATCACCTTTTTTGTGTACTGGAAGCATGAACGCATTTTTCCAGCAGAGAGGAAACACTCCATCCGAAAGCGAGTGGTTGAAAATCTTTTGTAGAGGGATGAGCAAGCTGTTAATGCAATTTTTCAAAAAGAGCGACGGAATTCCATCGGGTCCTAAGCACGTTGACGGTTTCAGTTTACGTGCTGCTGCTAAAATGGAATCATCATCAACGGTTATATCTGGCATAACTAAACCTGAACATTGAGTGTTACTAGATGCCGATGTTATCTGTGTGTCAGTAAGCCATTCATTCGAGATAATGCGAGAAAATTTTGAGGCAAACAGATCACATATGACTTGTAGCTCGGAGGTTACTGTGCCATTCCACATCATTGGCGAAGGAAGACCATCCTCTTTACGCTGCTGTTTGATATAATTCCAAAAGAATTTAGGATGGGATTTGAGTCTTCGTTGTATTCCAGCCCGATAACTATTGAAGCATCTCCTTCCCACGCTTTTATAGATCATGTTCAATCTTATGTAATGGTTCCGCAGCAGTACAGTTTTATTCTTCGAATACCTTCTCAGAGCGGCTTTTTTTTGACTTTTCAGTTTACGAAGCTCCGCAGTCTGCCAAGGAAGACGGCCTACAAATATAGTCTTCTTGGGAACATGTTGATCTATCGCATACGAAAGAATATGCGAAAATGTCTCCGCTGCAGTGTTTACATCGATTCCGTCAAAAGTGTTATCCCAATCCAACGATTCAAAAAAGGAAATGATGCAATCATAGTCAGCGTTTGTGAAGTCGTAAATTACCCGTACGGGGTTGTCACTATCCCTTACTAAGGAGTGTATCAAAAGTAGTTATAAACTTCCAAATAATAAAATAGGCATGAAAACATGGTTAAAATTAACATACTATTTCAGTTTATTATAGCTTAACATGTTTACAAAAGATCCAAACGGAAAAACTAGTCATCATGTTCATTTCTGTAGAATGCCCGTACCTTTGATTTGACACCTGCCATCAAATTCTGCACAGTGACCTTTGTGCACTTCCTGGATGCCGCTGCCCAATTTTTCTTAAAATCGGTCATGTTTTGGGACACTGTACCATCCTTCTTAAATATACGCTTGACTATTGCCCAATAGCGTTCGATCGGTCGCAACTGGGGACAGTTTGGTGGGTTGATGTCTTTTTCTACGAACTTGATGTTATTCTCCGTCAGCCACTGTAGAGTGGATTTGGCGTAATGTGCCGATGCCAAATCTGGCCAGAAGAGAGGAGGGGACTGGTGCTTTCTATACAATGGTAGCAACCTGTTCTTCAAACATTCCTTTTGATAAATCTCAGCATTTATAGTTCCTTTTGTATAGAAAATTGAAGAACGCAAGCCACATGTGCAAATAGCTTGCCAAATGAGCACCTTCTGACCGAATTTCTCCATCGCAACAGTCGTATCTGCGGTTGGCACACGTTCCCCAACAGATTTAGTATAAAACTGCGGCCCCGGTAGCGTTCTTGAATCTTCTTTAACGTATGTTTCGTCATCCATCAAAAATGCACTGGTCGACATTGTCCAAAATGCAGCTGTACAGCTTTCGAGCCCTGGTTTTGGCACGAGACTTTTGTTCCGGAGTTTGTTTGGGCACTTTCTGCTTTGTACGTCTTCAAGTCATTCCTGCGCTTGATTCGTTGAATCATTCCGATGCTGGTCCTGAACTTCTTGGCTAGATCGCGAGTAGAGGCAGATTTGTTCCGTTGAATATAATCCACAACTTTTTGGTCCAAATCGGGGTTGCTGGAGCCGGGTTTCCGGCCACTTCTTGGTAAATCCTTGAGGGAGCACTCCTTACCAAACTTTTCGATGATGCGTTTTACACTTGCCGGGTGAACATTTACTCTTTTCGCAATCTGGTTGTAAGTAACACCCTTTTCGGTGCACCAAGTGTGCAGAATTTTCTTTTTTAGTCTCAAATTCAATTCGCGACATTTTGAATACAACTTTATCAACGGAAATGAATGAACCGAATAATCATTTTTGACATGTAAACAAAGCAAATGGCGCTTACACGCTAAACATATATACAGTAGTTTATGCGTAATAACGCATCGAATGTTTATAACTACTTTTCGATACACTCCTTACATTCCTTTTCTCGATACTGAGATGTAAAGGTGGGTGGTGAGGAACAACTTTCACCAACGGCACCGGAGCCAACAAAATAGATGGAGCAGTGTCACAGGAGCTGACGAAACATAAATCGAGGCTTCTACCGTTCTCGTTAACGATATGATTGATCTGACAAAGCGTGGCAGTGCTATAGCAATCGAGAATACTAGCGGTGAACTGGTTGAATGTCGAATGACTAGCATCAGGATGTAGGAATCCATTATTAGATGAACGCCAACTAATTCCAGGCAAATTGAAATCGCCAACAATCACGATATCGTCAATTGATGATGCTCTATCCACAATTGATGAAAGTGACTGCGTATGAGCTTCGACCAATGAGCTGTCGCGTGTTCTATCAGGAGGAACATAAATAACACACAAGTAAAGGTTACGGTCAGCAAGTTCAATCGCTAACCATAACTGTTCCACGCCAGCCCATGCGTCATCATCGATCAAGTGTGTTCTAATACCTCACCGAACAGCAAGGAGGACACCGCCTCCTCTAGCTTTTCTGCTGTTGTGCGGACCACGATCACAACGGAAAACTTCGTATTGGCGGTCTAAAACTTGAGTCGAGGTAGTATTCTGAGTGAGCCAGGTTTCAGAGAACGCAAGAATATCATAACTGCAGTCTGAACTAGCCAGCAAGTACTCGTCGAGACACGAATTCAACCCTCCAACATTCTGATAATACATGTTCAACATACCTTCTGTTGAAGAGTATGGGTCGATCTTATTGCTGTCCAAGGGGTGTAATCCTGATGCAGTTTTAGAACGATGACGAGATGGAATGGATGGCACGCGAGTATCGCTAGCGTTGACAATGGGCTCAGTTACATCGGAGCGAAATGCTTCCGCATTTGGTGTTTGGATGCAACTTTCGTCAGTGTCTCGAACATATGAGGTAGAAGCGCTGCAAATGGCATGGATTTCAGGGTTCGTAAATGCTCTGATTGTATTGTACTTGCCTGAGCGAGCAAGTTGGATAACCCCCTCACCAGCGGCTAGAGGAACGGCAATGCTCGACTGTGACGGGTGGCTCAGGGGTATCCAAAATGCTGTTTGATGCGCGTTCCGTTGTTAGCAAACTTTGACGGTGAATGATACTGGTAGAAACCGTGCGTCGTGGTGACAAATGATAATGTCTAATATGCTGGCAGCTTTCATCAGTTTGACGACCATAGGTTGGAGCGCTGCAAATGCCATGGAATTCAGGGTTGGTTGAAGCTATAATGTTATTGTACTTGCCTGAGTTAGCAAGTTGGATTGCCCCTTCACCATTCCCGATCACAGGAACGGAACGACTTGGATGGCAGGAACCAGCGGCTGAAGATGATGAACTGCAATGCTCGACTGCGTCGGGTGGCTTCGAGGGCATCCACCATGCTGTTTAACGTGCGTTCCGTTGGTTGCAAACAATATTGGTGGCTAGTAGTATTTATTGCGTTTCTAAAGATGAGACAATCACCGAGGGTGTCCCAGTGTCGATTCTTGGCATTTTCGCGGGTCCCCAAAATCCCGCTCTGTTTGTAAGTTTTCAAATTCCCTGAAGAAAATCCCTTTCGGCCATACTGATGGATCCAGCGCTTTATCTTTCAACTCCTTGTCCATTCCGATTTTAAACGATATGAAAGCAAACTGGTTCAAATCGGCATCTTTACGGACGAGCTTTCGAACATCGATGTGTTGTTGTGTTTGTAGGCAGTTTTTCACCAGATTGGAAATATCCTCGTCTGTGACATGACGAGCAAATCTGGACAGATACATCCAGAATTTCTCAGGCGGTTTTGCAACAGTTGCTATTGAGAAGCTCTCGTTTTCAACAGATTTGGTACCACATACTTAAAATCTGGACGAGTTTTCGGTGTGTCTTTTGTAATGGTCTCTCGAGTTCTTTTAATACTTTGCCATGCAGTACGAGGTCGCTCTAGACTACGAGAATCGTTAAACTGCCGCTTGTCGACCAAAGATTTAGTGAGCTGTTTGGTTTCCTGCAGCTCAACCTTCAGTTCATCAAATGACTCGCGGAAAGCATCTGATACAGCTGCTATTACATCCTGCGTTGACTTCATTGGATTCTTCTTAATATAATCCAGCTGATCAATGCAATTGTCGCAGAACCATAGTATGTTGTTATGCTCAGTCAAAAAGTCCACATTTGGTCTTTTTAGACCGACACATTTTAGATGCGCAGAACGACAGCAAAAACCATTACACTGAACTACCTCAATGGTTTTGATCGGCTTGGAGCATTGATAACAATTTGAATCCATGTTCACTACTGGCCGATAGATGGACGAGAGGCAAAAGCAGAGCTTTGCTGATTGTTCTTCTCGATGCAGAATAGATGCTGAATTCGAAACAATTGGTGGCGCTAGATGAGATGATGCACGGATGGCGGTGTCACACAAAGGCAACAGATAAATGCGGTAAAAACAAACACCGATTCTCGAATGGAATAGCACAACAATGTACGGCAATGTGAAGCGAGAGTAGGCACTTCTCGGAGGCACGAATGTCTTATATTATTTTCACTTTGCAGTGGGATAAACTTCGAATAATAGAAGAACAAATAGATACACGACCGATACCAACGATAACAACGATAACATTTGATTAGGTTTCTATTTTATTGGTTTCTTGGATCCGCTCTATAACCGAATGCCTTCACCTTGACATCACTCATGAGGTTTTAGGCAATAGAGGGTCCGACTGCTTAAGATACTTTTACCCACTATTCCTCGTTCTCAAATATTTCAGATGGCCAGCCAAACCAAGAACTTGTGGGCAAATTTGTCCCCCTTCTACCTCCTCAAGAACTGCGTAAAACGACTGCCCCGGAAATTGGTTTGTGTCCACCTTGATGTTAGTCTCGTTGTCTATCACGACGCACCTCGGATTCGTCAGCCACTCTCGGTACAGCTTCCTGTCGAGGGATTTGACCACCGTGTTTAGTTTATCTTGACCTTGTAGACGAGGAGGTCGGCACGTTTCATCGTTTTTTTTTCGACAAACCAGATGGAAACTTTCGCATTCTTTGACACATCGCAGATAAAAAGGTTCGGTTGACGCTTGTACAGATTCAAAACCTTCTCTGCCTTCATCGGATCAAATGTTTTCGGTTTTCTGTCGCTGTCTGAACACCACTGGGTCAGATGGGTCTCCTTGAGTAAAATCACCACCTATCAATGATGTCAAGGACACTATAGAATGATGAAATCCCAGGTGTTTTCACGATGGCGAACATTTTTTTTTGTTTTTTGAGGATCTACTCTTGTACTCTTGTAAAAAATAGTGCTAGCAATCAAAATTTATTGCAAGATTATAGTAAAATATTGTGGGTAAATATACTGTTGATATAATATGAAATCCTATTAAAAGAAGTACTACTTATTCTAGGATACGAATACAATCAAATTTAATTGAATTAAAAAGTTAACTTATCTTAGTCTTAACTATAGACACTGTATATAGACCGGACACCAGTTGTCTTATGCAGCCAAACGACCTGTCAAAAAATGCAGCCAAACGGACTGTCAACTTTTGATTCACTTTAAAGGAGCGAGTATTGTTATGACAAAGGCCAATTATGAACATATAAGGGATTTTCTACTTCCATATTCAGTAAATGTAAGTATTTTCGGTGTATTATTTATTGCCTTATATTATCTTTCTTTTGAAACCGGAAGAAATCCACAGAATTCACTTCACATCGCGAGTTATTGCCACAATTTCGCTCCAAACAATTCATTTTTTACACGGCACTTTTCACTATGCTTTTTAATGAATATCTTCGAACGGAATCAAAACAAACTACCAACATCGAAACCGAATCTTTTTTTTTTAGCCAATTGCGCTGTTTACTTCAAGTTTGTACAAATACAAGTGGTGCCAGATCAATAGCTCAAATTTATGACATATTTCAGGGTTGGCAGATTGTATAATTTTGCGTTGTCCGGTCTATATACAGTGTCTATAGTCTTAACTACAATGTAAGTAAATCTGAGTCTATCTATTTACAGTTAATTGAAAAATTGCCCTAGTAAAACTAATTAAAATATTGTAAAGCCGAAAAAAGTGCGGAATTGATTGCTAGTCCTTGCCAAACCACAGTAAAGGGCGAACAAGAAATTATTGCGACACATTCAACAGGGCATAACTTTTTTACCATTGGGTAAAAATCAACCAAATTTTGCACACTTTCTCATTGATGTGTATTGTGCTCTCAAATTCGAAGTCGTGTTTTTCGATTCAACGAAAATGGAGGTGAACCAACGCGAGTCGAGAGAACAAATTCTTTCCAAACACCTGGAATTTCCTGACCTGTCGCACCGGCAGTTGGGAAAAATGTTGAACATTCACCATTCAACCGTCTCCAGAGTGTTGAAGCGGTTCCAAGAGCGGTTGACGTTGGACCACGGCAAAGGAACTGGACAAAAACCGGTACCGGAGAACAAAAAGACGGAGGGAAAGGTGAAGCGGATGATTAAAGCAAATCCCAACGTCTCAAGCCGTGATTTGGCTAAAAAGATCGGCATGTCGCAGAGCTACGTCCAGAATGCAAAGAAGAGAGCTGGACTACATACATACAAGGTACAGAACTTCCCAAAGCGCGATGAGCGGCAACAACCGACGGCTAAAACTCGGGCACGGGAGCTCTACGAGAAGATGCTGACAAAATATGGCTGCTGTGTGATGGACGACGAAACGTATATAAAAGCCGATTTTAAGCAAATTCCGGGGTTGGAGTTTTTCACCGGCAAGAGCAAGTTCTATGTACACGACAAATTTAAGAAGAAGAAAATGTCGAAGTTCACCTCCAAATATCTCATTTGGCAGGCCATCTGCTCTTGCGGACTGAGGAGTGAGCCTTTCGTGACAAAGGGCACAGTAAATGGCGAGATCTACAAATCTGAGTGCTTCGAGAAGCGCCTTTTGTCGTTCTTGCAGCAGCACGACGAAGCTCCACTATTTTGGCCAGATTTGGCATCATGCCACTATTTTAAAAGTGTCCTGGCCAATTCTGTCCATTTTTTTCCAAAGGACATGAGTCCGCCAAACTGTCCGGAGCTGCGCCCGGTGGAGCAGTACTGGGCAATGATGAAGCGGGAACTTCGGAAGAGCAAGAAGACAGTCAAAGACGAGAAGGACATGTTAAGAAAATAGAAAAAAATTGAGAAACTGGTACCTGATGACACTGTAAAGACTTCGATGGAGGGCATCAAGCGAAAATGCGTTCAATTTTACACTCAAGGCTCCATCGATTAACTTTTCTTTTGATTTTTGAAGTCAATATATGTATAAAACTACCCTAAAATTTTGGTTTAATTCTAAACATTATAAGAAAATTAGCATGACATTTTCGGTGTCGCAATATTTTCGTGTTCGCCCTTTAGCACATGTAAAGAAACTATCAAATGTTAGTTATTTGTAGGACTAAAATTTAAATCAAACTAATTGAAACATGAAATAACAGTTTTGAACTGCTATTAAACCCATTTCCATATCTAAACGCCAATCTACTTACGCCATATCCAAACGCCAATCTACGCCAACTCTACATAGAACAACGACTGAAATCATTGAAGAAGGAGTAAAAGGCAAAGGAAAGTTAGTAGGAAGTCGATCAAATCCTGAGAGAGAAACGCTTGGAAATGGACCGGATCTTGAAGGAAAAACAACAGATACTTTAGAACAATCTGAGAGAGAAGGAAATGCAACAGGAGCAGCAATAGCTCGATCAGGAACTTCTCGATGCACAAGCTCATGCCGGTTGTATGCACTGAATGCGTGAATTGTATCAAAATTAATTGTATCAAGTGAGCATAGAAACGAAGCAGTGTGATGAAAAAGCGCAGGAAATCACTGAAATCAGCGATGAAGAGGAGAAGTCTTTGCAAGAGGAGCAGTGGCACACGTAGAAGAAAATAGCACGAAAAGAGTCAACAAAGACTCAGTTGGCAGCGAGAAATGGGATTTCCAGGAAGCTTCCAATGTTCACAGGAAAACCCGAAGTATACCCGCTGTTTGTTGGCAGCTACGAAGCCTCCAATGCACCTTGTGGCTTCCACGACATAGAGAATTAAGAACTTTTTCCATTTTTCTGTCCAAGATTGTTTTGTAGGCATGCGAGGCCAATCAAACCAGAACCGAAGAATAAGAACGCAGGACAAGCTGGACAGAGAAAGAGCCACGAAAAGGGAGCTGTTTTCATCCATAGCATGTCTGAAAACGCAGCAAGCTTTTCAACCCCTACCCTACAGCACCCTGCAAAATGTGCAAAAGAACGGACCATCGCCTCCGCTTTTGTCAGGACTTCAAGGCGTTGAGCTTCGCCAACCCCATGAAGATCGTAGAGAAAGGACATCTTTGCCTAATCTGCTCGAACGATCATGGTAATGCCCCATGTAAGTTTAAGATCCGATGCAACGTAGGAGACTGCAGTGAACGCCATCATCCATTACTTCATCCTTCTGTAAGAACGGTGGTAATCAACACGCACATCCGTTGATTCCCGTAACCCTACACCCTAGACACACGTATCGAAGTTAGCTTACCTGGACAAAGGAACATCGATTACACTTGTTGAACGATCCCTGACTGATCAGCTGGGCTATTCAAGGTGTAGAGCAGGCGCTCACCATAAAATGGACCGCTGATGTCACAAGGGTTGAACAAAATTCTAGAAGAATGGATATGTAGATCTCCGCTCTGGGAAAGGAAGAAAAATACCAGCTATCCACTGGGCAGACAGTGGAAAAACTACTTCTTCCGAAGCAATCGCTGAACGTCGAAGAAATTTCCGCTAAATATAGCCATCTTCTTGATCTGCCGATAGTCTAGGCTAGCACGAATCGAAGCCAAAGTCCGGGGTATAGGAGAACCGATGGCTGTGCGTTCCAAGCTTGGATGGCAGTACGAACCAGCGGTGATAACCTCGTCGATCGCCACCACGAAATTACCAACGAGGATATCTAGAATCTGCTAAAAGAACACTATACTTTGGAGGAATTCACAGTATCGATAGTACAGGAGACGAAAGGCGAGCAGAGAGCTCGAGAAATCTTGGAGCGAACAACCGTACGTGTTGGCAAACGCTTCAAAATTGTACTGCTGTTTGAAGTCGACGATCTTACGGTTTCGGATAGCCTTCCGATGGCCCGTCAGAGGTTGAGGCAGCTGGAAAAGCGTCTTGGAAGGATTCCGCAACTGAACGAGAAGATTCAACTACAAATAGAGGGGTATGAACGAAAAGGAAGTGCGCATCCAGGCAACGTCAGAAGAGTTGGCAGAAATCAACCCAAACTAATCCTAAGAAGTCCGGCAAAACACGTCTCGTATTGGACGCTGCAGCAACGGTGAACGGTGTGTCCCTCAGCAGCCAGTTGCTCAACGGTCCCGATATGTTCACACCGCTGATAGCTGTACTTTCATCTTTTCATGAGTTCTGCATTGCTTTCCGTGGAGACATTCGTGAGATATGCCACCAGATGATGGTACGCAAGGCGGACAAGAAAGTGCAGCTATTCCTGTTCAGGAAGAATCCACATGATAAGGAGCTGAGCGTGTACATCATGGACGTTGCTAACGATGACTATTATGACACCGTCGACACAATCGAGGAGGCAGTACGTTGAGCTAAACAAGTGCAATTCATCCACTCAAAGGCGGGTTTTGAGATAAGAAAGTGGGTCTCGAACTCCGCTGACGTACTTGAAAGTCTAGGAGAACAAAGGCCAGTTCAAGCTTTACATTTCAACGTCGAAAAGCCAACGGAGAGTCCTTGGCATAGTTTGGAATCCAAGCAAAGACGTCTTCTTGTTCGCCACCGACCGTCGTCCAGAGTTGAAACCGTTCATTGAAAGAGCTCGACGACCTACTAAGCGACTGGTTTTGAGCTGCATAATGGGGTTCTGTGACCCACTCGGACTTCTGGCACCTTTCACAGTTCACGGAAAAATGCTCGTTCAAGATTTGTGGCGAACAGGCTGTGGTTGGGACGATGGGGAAAATGACGACTCGCTGAAGAAGTGGCAGCGTTGAACAGGTCTGTTGAAGCATGATATTCGTATTCCTCGTTGTTATCTTGGCGACTCATATTCATCAGGTCAGCACAGCTGCTCAGCTGGATTCGGTCCGACCAGCTCGAATATAAGCAGTTCGTGACGTTTCGCATCGGTGAGATTAGGGAGAATACCAATGTATCGAACTGGCGTTGGGTCCCAACGAAAATGAATATTGCTGATGTTCTGACGAAATGGGGACATGGTCCGCCATTAGAGTCGAACAGTTCGTGGTTCAAGTATGCCAGTAAGTGTGCTGCCTGCAGTCGACACCAGCGGAGAGATGCGCACGTGCGTACACGAAGTAGTGTCCGCTGTTTCTTTGATCAAAATTGACTCCACGATTTCCTGGATTCGTCTTCTTAGAACCGCAGCCAGTGTGATTCGGTTCGTCGCAAATTGCAGCAGGAAAATGGCCGGGCAGCCTATCGTAGTATCCAAAGCAACCCCAGGCCAGGAACGTCTGCTAAAAGCAAAACCGAAATCTATCCAGCAACCTCTTCGACAATACGAGTTACATGCGGCCGAGACAATCCTGTGGAGACAGGCTCAACACGACGGGTTTACAGACGAGGTAAGGATTCTTGGGAGAAACCAAGACCGAACACCGGAACAAGTTCCAGGTCGAATCGGAGAATCAAGCTCCATCTACAAGGTAAGTCCCATACTGGATACTGAAAGGCGTGTCGGGGGCAGACTGGAGCAAGCGGAATTCGCCACATTCGACATGAAACACCCGGTCATTCTTCCTAAGGGAGATGGGATTACCAACAGGCAGATATTATACTACCATGAGAAGTTCGGACCTGCTGCAATCGTGAAATTCCACGTGAGATTCCACATGCCCAAATTGCAATGGGCTATCCAACAAACAGAGTAAATCGCTGTCTGCCGCAAGCTCCCATTATGTCCCCGCTACCGGTATAACGTATTACGCCACAGCTTCGTCCGTTCAGCGTTGTGGGCGTAGACTATTTGGGACCCGTTGAAGTGTTGGTAGGCCGTCGATAGGAGAAAAGGTGGATAGCGCTATTACCCTGTCTAACTGTGCGGGCAGTACATCTAGAAGTGGCATGCTTAATGTCGATTCGGAGATTTGTGTGCAAACGAGGAACTCCGGACGAGATATTCTCCGACAACGGCACAAATTTCAATTAAGCAGATTGAACGAAAATGTGCGAAAGACGTGATGAGTCTCACTCTTACGTGGAATTTCGCCCCCAGGTACCCCACACATGGGTGGTATATAGGAACGTATGGTACGATCCGTGAAGGCTCTGAAAGCTCTAGACGACGGTCGGAAACTCACAGGTGAAATCTTGCTGACTTCGTTGTCTGAAGCAGAGGACATGATAAACACCCGTCCTTTGACCTATCTGCCGCAGGATTCGAAAGAAGCTGCAGCGATAACTCCAAATCACTTCTTACGTGGGACTACGAAGGATGCGGACCTGATTGTAGAGAAAAACGTAGATTCCTCGGATGCTCTTCGTAGCATGTACAAGCGGTCGCAGTACTTGGTCGACCAAATGTGGTAGCGTTGGTGTAAAGAGTACTTACCAACCTTAAACAAGCGGTCGAAATGGATCGACAATCGGAAACCTTTACAAGAATATGATTTAGTGTTTGTCGTAGACAGCGGTCACAGGAAGAACTGAATCCGAGGCATCAAAGAGGAAGTGTTTGAAGGGAAAAGATGGTAGAGTACGACAGGTGAGTGTTCGAACGGCAAGAGGTATATTCAGGCGAGCTGTGGCCAACTTAGCGGTTTTCGAGATTTCTAGTGAATCTGGCACTTCTGATGGAAACCCGGAACTCCGCTGCAATTGTACCGTTTATGTGGAACTCATAATCGTTGATTCTAGTTATGCTTCTTAGGTTGAGCGGTTATTAACGTGTACAGCACAATAATCGCATTTTCCAACAAAGTTTCGACTTATTCCTCTAGCGTTGCCATGACAATAGAAATAATGTTTATTTTCTGAATTCCCGTTTCAGGTGCCATCTTCCATGGAGACAACTACGAAGCGGAAATCGCCTTCCGATATGCCATCGAACGGGTCAACATGCATGAGAAACACTTCGAGCTGACACCGTTGATCCGGTACGTCTCCCCCGATGACAGCTACAAGACGGAGCGGAAAGTGTGCGAATTGGCCTCCGAGGGTGTAACGGCCATCTTTGGACCAAGTTCTATGATGACTTCCGGTATCGTGAGCTCCATCTGTAAGACTATCGAGATTCCACACATCATCACCCACTGGGACCCGGAACCGTTTGGCGGATGGGATCCGGAAATGCATGCGATGACCATCAACCTCTATCCGGAAGCGGACGTCCTATCGAGGGCTCTGCGTGATCTAATCGTAGATTACAGTTGGAAAAGTTTCACCATCATATATGACAGTGATGATGGTTTAATGCGTTTGAAGGACATCCTGCAGATCCATGGCCCTGGGAACAGTCCGATTACGGTTCGACAAATTGACGACAATCCGGACTACCGGCCGCTTTTGAAGGACATCCAGTCGTCCGGAGAGAGTCATATCATTCTCGAAGTACATCCGGACAAGATCCTGGACCTTCTTCGACAAGCAAACGAGGTCAAGATGCTGGAAGAGTACCAAAGCTACATTATCACTTCAATAGATGCTCACACGTTGGATTTCGAAGAACTAAAGTACTCCCGTTGCAACATAACCGCACTGCGGCTAATGGATACGAAAAGTTTCGACATCAAGAATGCAGTCCACGACTGGGAACAGGGTGAGGCGAGAGTGAAGAAAGTTTTCAGAGTTTCGCCAGAGCATGTCCAGACGGAATCGGCCTTGTACAATGATGCTGTGAAGATCTACGCCACGGCTATCAGGGAACTAGATGCCACAGAGGAAATCACCCCATCCCCGTTGTCTTGCGGTAGCAAAAACTTCCGACAGTGGCCGTTTGGATTGCGCATCGTAAACTATATGAAAGTGGTACGTATTCTACGGATTTATAGTTCACAGATAACTCAACGAATTTCGTTGCAGAAAACCGAGCACGGTATTACTGGACCAATCATTTTCGATGACAATGGACGGCGAACGCACTTTCAGCTTGACATAATCGAACTGAATAAGCAGGAAGGATTCAAGAAGATAGCCATTTGGGACCCAACTAATGGTATCAATTACACCCGCAGTCAGGAGGACGTCCATCAACAGATTGTGGAATCGCTGCAAAATAAAACCTTCATCGTTGCTTCCCGCATTGGTGCTCCGTTCCTGGTGTGGAAGTTTGTCAATTGTCTAACAGATCCGTTCGCGATCCAGGAACTAAGTGTTCATTTTTTGCAGGGAAAAGAAGGAAGGTGAATACCTCGAGGGCAACAACCGCTTCGAAGGTTACTCGCTGGAGTTGATTGATGGTATTTCCAAAATCTTAGGCTTTCAGTACCGCATGGAGCTCGTTCCGGACGGAAAGTATGGATCTTATAACAAGCTGACTAAAAAGTGGGATGGCCTGGTTAAGTACCTACTGGATCGGGTAAGCTGTCTTCCATAAAGTCTTACACCTCCCATTAACTGAAAAATTCAACTATTTCCAGAAAGCGGACTTGGCCGTATGCGACCTGACCATAACCTACGAGCGTCGAACGGCCGTGGACTTCACAATGCCTTTCATGACCCTTGGTGTCAGCATCCTGTACGCCAAACCTGTGCCACAACCTAAGGACCTCTTCTCTTTCCTCTCTCCTCTCTCCTTGGACGTTTGGATCTACATGGCCACAGCCTATCTTGGCGTCTCCGTATTGCTGTTTGTCCTTTCCCGAATGGCTCCAGCAGATTGGGAAAATCCACAACCCTGGAAGCAGGAAGAAGTCGAAGAAGTGGAAAACATCTGGAACATGCTGAACGCCCTCTGGCTTACGATGGGCTCCATCATGGGTCAAGGTTGTGATATCCTGCCGAAAGCGGTCTCTACTCGCGTTGTTACCGGAATGTGGTGGTTCTTTGCGCTAATCATGCTGTCCTCTTACACGGCCAATTTGGCTGCGTTCTTGACAATGGAGCGAATGGATGCTACTATTGAAAGTGCCGAAGATCTGGCCAAACAGAGCAAGATCAAATACGGAGCTGTCCTTGGTGGCAGCACGCTGAGCTTCTTCCGTAGTTCGAACTTTTCGACCTATCAACGGATGTGGGCTGCGATGGAATCGACTCGACCGTCAGTGTTCACCAAGAGTAACGACGAAGGCCGAGAACGTGTGCTGAAAGGCCGCGGATTATATGCTTTTCTAATGGAATCAACCTCGTTGGAATACATCACCGAGCGGTACTGTGAGCTCACGCAGATTGGAGGATTACTGGATTCCAAGGGTTACGGAATCGCCATGCCAGTTAGTAAGTGAGATCCAAAAACAGCTTCCGGAAACCTATCAAATCCAACCCATTTTTAGATTCGCCTTACCGAACTGCCATCTCGGGTGCGGTGCTCAAAATGCAGGAGGAAGGTAAGCTTCACCAGCTGAAGACAAGATGGTGGAAAGAGATGCACGGTGGAGGTCGATGCGACGAACAAGCCACTACCGCTGCGGGAGACAGTGCTGCTGAATTGGGCATAGACAACGTCGGTGGTGTCTTCGTGGTATTAGCCTTGGGATGTTTCTGCGCGTTCATCTTGGGAATTTTGGAATTTTTGTGGAACGTCCGGAAGGTTGCAGTCGAAGAGAAGGTTAGTAAAGCGATGGTGGAATTCAAAACCAACACTTATATGTCTTTCATCATTAGGTAACTCCATGGGAAGCATTACAGGCGGAACTGAAGTTTGCCCTGAATCTATCGATAACGACCAAACCGGTTCACAACACCCTGAGTGAATCGTCTTCGGCTAAGAGTTCGATGCGCTCCAAATCCGAGTCCCGGCGAGGTTCGGAATCGGTTGGACGGATGCACAATATTAAAACCGGTGCCAGCTTGATGAATATAGACAAGATTGGATTTGTTTATAGCAATAAGTAAATTTGTTTCAATAAGTTAGAAATGATTGTTAAATGAAAATTAGCAATATTTTTTTTAATATATGGCTTGCAATCATACCAAGCCGACTTGCACCAAATTACTAAAATAGATTCACGATGTAATAAACACCAAATGTAAATTTTTATCATTGATATTTAAGCTTATTTTACCTATTTTACCTTTTAAGTATTCTGATCTTAGCGTGTGAGTGATTCAACAAAAAAAAACGAGGGAACGGCATGAGCATGACAAAATTCTGCACCTCGTTCACGGAGAAGTGCTCATTCGAAAGAGCCAGTTATTATTTTTTTTAAAAGGACACTGAAATGAAAAACTGCCGGCTGTTCCATCCTCGATTCCATCTTAAATCTATGAGAATTTTTATTCGGGATATTAGCACAGAAAGACGTTCGACTTCATCTGATTTGTCGTGTAAAAACATGGCTTTCTTCTATAGACACTCTAGTAATAAACCGGACAACGTGCCGCCATGTTGTATCCAAAACGAACATTTCCTCGCATTTCCCATACGATTTGACAGTTGTTTTGGATACATCAACTGTGCCAGACTCACGTTGTCCGGTCTATTACTAGAGTGTCTATACTTTCTTCAAGATATCTAGTAGCAATAAGCCAACAGATGGATGTAGAAGGAGATGTTCGCTCATCACCATGAGACACCAAGAGTGCACATTAATGTTTTTTGCTATAATGATAGATATGAAGAGAAAGTGTTGAATGTTTCGTCAGTGTGTGGCAGGTAGGAAGTTGAACAGATGTGTTTTTTTATTGGAAAATTGAGCAAAAAGGGCATGTGTCCAGTGGTACTCGAACCAAAGACGTCAATTTTTGCCTCAGCATAATCCTCACTCAAAAGCTGCATTCGGAATATATTAATCTTCTAAATGTACTATTTTGGAGTCGTATTTTGCTCACCATCAGGATATAACCATAGACTAACTCTAAGACCAGTAGGTCCCATACAAAAACGATTTTTTTTCTTGGCTCAGTCAGTACTCGCACATCGGTCCCAAGCTCGGCTCCAAGCTTAATAATGTACCCCTCAAAATGAACTCACACGAACACACTCTCAAATATTCTGTCAAAATAACACAGCAAATCAAAACAAAGGCACAAATGTGTATAACAAGGTGCTGGCTTCAAGGTGTACTTCAGACCAAGGGGTTCATCAACAGTGAACCAATTTCAAATCGCTAGTTGCATATTGGTTGTTGATATCCCGCATAACGAAAAACAATTTGCTATATAGTCAAAACTATATTTCGAATGTAAAATATATTATCACATTTTGTGTTATTGTTATCGAATAGTTTGATCTCATATTCACCATACAACCTCCACATTAATACATATTGTTAATGAATGCCATATTGTCATTGAAAGGTTATTTATTGTCTGCACTCGGTCTGGATTATATACCAACTTTATGGTATAGAGTACAGCAAAAATTTTGTTCGTGAGAATTGCCATTTTTTTATGGTAACCAAACTTAACCGCCTATTTAGCATATTGTTATTTGGCCTTCTACCATCTGACATATTGTTAAAACTACATAGGAGATTGTTAGTTCATAGTTGTCAACTATAATGGTAAATGTCGAAACAATAACGGAAACGGTCGTCAACAACAAGGGAAATGGTCCAGGAATGGTTTGTGGTTATAGCGAGTAGCATTAGCCTACAGCCGATCGCGATAAGTCATCTTGATATCACTATTAGGATCTAGCTTTGCTGGAACGAAATGTCACCACGGTAAATGTAAAGTATGCAATTATGACTTCAAAGTATTCACATAGAATCATATGCCGAGTCTCGGCTTTCTGAAACCGAGATCCGCACAGCCGACCTCTCGGTTTAGACCTCGGCTTTATTATGTTAACCTATAATTTCGGTTTGGGTTGAACTGAAAACTCATTTAGTTAGCTGGGAATCTCGGCATGAGCAAACTGATGTATCGGTTAAAATTCAAAACAAACACAAAAGTGGGTCACCGAGATTTTGGTTAAATTTTGGATTAGATTATCATCGAAATATTGAATATTTCAAGATAGTGTATAACGTCAAATCCGTTGGCTGGCTGGTGAAAGAAGGCGTAGATTACAGCGAGCTAGATCGCTGGATCAGGTTATTCAAGACTTGGAAAGCGTGGGGGCGCAACTGATGATGGAGAGAAGCAGCCATGAACCCGGTGAATCGGCGTAAAATTGTTGACAAGGTTTTATCAATGTAATTGATGTAATGCCAATAAATATACGTTTTTCCACCGCTCCACAAACAACATACGACTTACTCCACTTGTGAGTGAAAACAATATGGCGCATGACGGTTGACAGATAAAAAGCGGAACCTCGGCTTACACCAATGCTAAACCGATATTTCGGCTTGATAGGCAGCTGAGGTCGCTTGTAGTTTGGTTAACGTTTGTGCTCGGCTCGTAGTGATGCCGAGAATCGGTTTAATAATGAAGCTACCCGGTATTTCAGTTTCAAGTGATGCTGAGACTAGGTATCGTTCGATTTTTTGCCGAGTTATCAGATAAATATGAAAATGCCCAGTGAGTTCAGCTAGATGTTTAAGCGAGCCCGTGAATAATTTTTAAGTGTGTAGGCACTTTGCTTGAAGACTGGAATTATGCAAAAAATGCTTAAAAAGGTTTTATGCAAAAATGCTTAAATGGTTATACGTCAAAAACTGAATAAATTTTAGGCATTTTGCAGAATGTAATAGAGATTAGAAACTATGCATTTTTTAAATGTGATTGTGTGTTAGTCACTTTATGAAATAAAGATGAATAAGAAACGCCAATATCTCAAAACTTCGGATCTCCTTTTTTTGTAAACATCGACATTCTGTATCGATTTATCTCAAAACCTCGCACATGCAAATAAAATACACCATAAGGTCGGAACATGATTCTTCTTGCTGAGATTGATGATTTGCAGGAGAATCAATAGTATCAATAGATATAGATAAATCTAAATGATCTAATGAGCTCCTTGTAGCCTGTCCGTGATATTGAACTTTGCACCGAAAATTTACAGTAATTTCAGCGCCACTTTGGTGATATGTTGAATCTGATTCTCGTTTTCGCCGTACTATTCTTTGGATCATAAATAAGTGTACGCCGGATACACTAACAGGATTTAACAAACAACCCAAGTGGCGCGAAGGATGGCGCTGAAATTACAGTAAAATTTTCGACGCAAAGGGCAATACTAGATTCAGGTTTGGCTTGCAAGAACTCTTTTTTTTTATTTTCACTGTTTTCCGGTAAAGCTAGTCAACTAAAACGAATCGATATCTCCACTTTGATGGTAGCCATGTTTTTTTAGCATTTCTCCTATCACACTGGAATAAAAAAAATAACTTAAAAGTGTTAATTTTTTGGAAATAAAAAGTAGGCATTTTTTGACATGCATAGAATGTAGTCAAAAATGACTATCTCAGAATTACCGTGTATGGAATAATCGAGCGGAACACTGTTCCGAAAGTAAAAGTCGCAGCTCTCAATAGTTTGCGTGAAAACCTTACAAATTCCAATTTTATTTTTTGTTCTTTTCAAGTGGATACTGCTGCAGAAATTTCTTCTCGATTCTTTACTTTTCCGTTTCAGTAAACGAAATTTAACATGGGTTTGGGATAGAAAAATAAATTTCTTTCGAACACGATACCAAGAGTACATCTATATGTTAAGGGACCATTGGTTTATAGTATAAATGATACAATACATCATTTCCATGACAATGACATTAAGTCTATATCTTTTTCCATTTCAAACTCTTCTTTGTAGATACTTGATCATCAAGAAGCCGAATCGAGTTCCGAAACCACTCCGAAAGTAGCAAGCTCCTGGGGATACCGGAAGAAACAAAAATCCAGTGATACCAACGATTTAAGGGCTATTACCGGCGTTAAAAAAATGGAGGAAAGCGACAGTTTTCAATCCTTTGAAAACTATGTTGCTGCAGAGCTTCGTCGACTTGAAGACTCTGCTGCCAAAAGAATTGAGAGAAAACTTGCTCGCTATATGCTCGACTGCATTGAAGAGGAAGAAAATAATTTGCTCTTGCAGCAGTACGGAACGTATGTTGATGGAACATCAACGGAGGTGACAGATATTTATTAGAAAGTAATACAAACAAAATACTATTCATTGTTCAACTCTAGGTTGCACCCGAGGATGAACCACTCGATCTCAATGCGGGGGTGTCACAATCGCTTTCAGAACACGACGAAAGCTTCGATGTGGAAGCATTGTACGAGTGTGATGGCATATAATAAATAAACTGATGCGGACCAAAGTGCTCCATATCAACCATTTGATTCATTTTTAATTTGTTTCAGCCAAATTGTTAGCAGAAAAAAACATCTCAATTTAAGAATCAACAATAATAACAAATAAAACGATAATTTTCAAACGTTTTCGTAAAAATCAAAATAACTTTGTTTTTTTATAACAGATCTGATTTTTTATAAAAATGGAAATTTGAGTACCTCAGAATTGTTTAAATTACAGGTCTGACTAGATTATTCAGAGGTTCTACTATTCGGGGGTCGATTATCCGGAGAAAATATCTAGAATAACGGGAGTAATATTTTTTCGTACTTTTATACTAAAGGTGGGATCAGAGAGATTCATGATGGGTCAGGGGAGGTCATGATGGCTCAAGGGAGGTCATGGGCTAAGGAGGGGGTCATGCCATTGGCAAAGGATGGAATCCAAACTACTTGACCTGATGATCCCGTAGCGCCTCTTGCATGTTGTGTTGTGAATCATATTCTTTTTCTTGCTATTTTATTATTGTTTTCATGTAATTCCTCATGTTGTGCAACATTTTTACTCAACATAAAAAGAAAATGGCTCGATTATTCGTGGATGAAATAATTCATTAAACATTAAATGAAATAAATTTTATTTGTTTCTTCAATAACAGATCGATTGGGAATAATCAGGGTAACAAAACATTATATTGCCATAAAAATATTCTGCATACTCCTCCCGTATAAGTTTCGCATCATTGGCTGTGTCTTTATCCAATGTCGTCTGGGAAGTCCTGTCTCCACTCTCCTGGAATAATTCCGCCATCCTTATCGTATCGGTCGAATGGCCCCACTGGAGCGTACAACTCTTTGTTCCTATCTATTAAAAAATTGTGCAAGGTCAACCTTTTAGTTTTTGACGCATCCAGATGTATGGGCTTACGCATCACTCTAAAGCGAGCTGACATTGTTCCGAACACATTTTCTATAATGCGATGAGAACGAGATAGCCGGTAGTTGAAAATGCGACTTTGTCCCATGAGAGTCTTTCCGCTGTATGGCTTTAGAAGGTATGGTTTCATCGCAAATGCGTCATCTCCGACTAGTACGAATGGTACTGGAGTGTCCCGATAAGGAAGCGGTCGTGGTGGTGGTCAATTTAGGTGTCCGTGATCTTAAGCTTTTGCAATACTACACTTTTTAAATACTCCTCCATCTGACATCCGTCCATTCGTTCCAACATCAGCGTATATAAGGCGATAGCCGGCGTCCTCAATGCCCATGAGCACGATACTATGCGCCCTTTATAGTTATAAAACGCGCTTCCTGAGTTCGAAGGTGCCACCATAACGACATGCTTCCCATCCACGGCACCGATGCAATTGGGAAAGTTCCACGATTCGTTAAACAGTTTCGCTATTCCTTCCCATTCAGATTGATTTGTTGGTACCTGCAATCATAGTTAAAATATGGGTTTTACTGTTAATTCTAGCTTGATTCTTCAGGTAGAAACCCACCTAAAGTATGGGCAGTACTATCAGCAGAATTTGTGTATGGACACAAACTGTTACACAAATGATATAGTTAGCTCTATAATTTGTGTACTAGCTATGACGGATAATGTTTTCAAGAAGTTTGAGTAAATAATGTTGAGGTAGGGGGGGATTTTTAGTATTAAGTATATTCACCTTCATGTGCAAATCCTTTAGCACTGTATAAATAGCACTGCACACCTCCGGAACAATGCGAGAAATAGTAGTTTGGGGGTTTCGAAATAAATAATGCAATGACATGAAACTCTCTCCAGTAGCCAGAAAACGTAAAGTCAAGGATAGACGTTCTCCTGGGTGTCGTGACCTGATCGAGGTTTCCAGCCTTGATCAATTGTCTCAACGTTAGGCACTTATAACTGTGCTCTACAAAATCCGTCAGATAACTGAATCGGTTTTGCACATTCACCTACTACGATTATTTTTTTTAAACACTCTTCTCTGTGAATATCCTTCAGACGAGTTATAAGCACGGTCATGATAAATCACTTCAAATAAAGTTAATATGAAAATTCTTATATATTAACATACATTCAAGCACTATAACCAACAATCAATATGCAACTAGCGATTTGAAATTGGTTCACTGTTGTAGTACCCCTTGGTCCGAATTACACCTTGAAGCCAGCACCTTGTTATACATATTTGCGCCTTTGTTTTGATTTGCTGTGTTACTTTGACAGAATATTTGAGAGTGTGTTCATGTGAGTTCATTATTAGGGGCGCATTATTGAGCTTGGGACCGAGCTTGGGACGATGATCTAGTACTGACTGAGCCAAGAAAAAAATCGATTTTGTATGGGACCTACTGGTCTTAGAGTTAGTCTATGCTATAACTGTTACTATAATTATCAACATTAACATTCAATTACTATATCTACCACACTGGGGAAATCGACTTTTTCATAACGGTGTCCTCCTTCCGGATTAAAGGAGCAGTTAGATTCAACAAAAAATCGAAATCCTCAGCCGACATGCGAACGAAATTCTTGTACAACTTGGGATGGTTCGATCGGAGCTCCTGCAATAGCATGTCATAGCATCCTTCCGTTTCCCTCTTTTGTACCCCATCGTGCACTCATACACTTCGTGGACGCCGTTCTTCCTGTTCTTCCTCGTCCAAAAGGATTGGGCTTAAAGACAATACGGGAGCCACTGTTTCCATCACACAATTCTTATTTTCAAATCACTACGGTATTACTAATAAAACTTTTTCTTTTGATTTGTTACACGGCCATTCAATCTCACTCATATTTAGGTACAGTTGATTCAAAATTGCAAGAAGTTGGGTTACACCGAGGGGCAAATCATTACAAATTTAACTGAATCATTCAATGCACTAAAAAATGCACAAATAAATCAAATGCGCTCAAAATGTGCAATTAATGCGTACTAAAGTGCATCAATGCGTTGAAATATGTTCGAAAAATGCCTAAATGCACTTCTTAATACGTGAAGCTGAATCGAAAATGCATAAATGATTCGCCCCTCGGGTTACACAAGGTTACTCAATTGATGAAGAGAGTTTTTATCACTTTTCTGGAAATAACTACTTTAACATGAGGAAAATCGACCAGAATTGGGAATTGAGAATTGGGAATGAGAATTGGGTTTAAAATGATAAACAGGGCGGAAAGTTTTTGTTTTTCCCGAAAAAGTTATGAGAATTTTACTTACCCACTGAGTAGCTCCAAATTAGCAACGATACACAAATATTAGTGTGCCTGAATGGCCGTGTGCACAATCGAAGACAACATTGACATATACATAATTGAGTCTGAGACAAATAATGTACTGACCCTTGGTGGTAGTTTGCCAAATAAACCAACAATATCAATAAAAGCGATGTTTAGCAAATAATATTTTGGCAAATATTTGATTAGATGTACTGACCTTTGTCAAATAGTTAGACAAACAACAAAATTTGATCAAACACGAATGATCAAATATTTGTTTATAGAAGAATCCAAGTTGAAAAAAGAAGAAGACACCGAGTGGTGATAAATTTGTCAGCTCCCACACACAAAGAATAATGATTGTTAAAATTTAAAAAAACCATTGCCAAAATTGAAAAGTTGCATTGGTTCTTTTTCGTAGAAAGTGGTTTGCTTTCAAAACAAAAACCTTCAAACCGTCAATTCAAAAATGTCCTGCTCTGTACATTTAAAAGTTGAAATTTTCAGAATAAATTGTAGAACTGTCAAATCTAAACCGTGGCATCGTTGAAAACGAAACCAAATTGTTTTGATTCCACAATGAACTTTCGTCCAGAAAATGTTGTGCAATAAAAATAAAAATGTGCTTCTTGGATTGAAATAAAAAAATAAGTTCTAAAATAAATGGATTTATTTTCAGATTAATTGTAGATTTTTCAAATTTGAATTTGGAGCAAATAATTTTATTACAAAATGAACTTTCGTGATGCTTTCCATCACGGGAGATCCATGTCGAACATTTTTACCCAAATGCACCTGAACAACATCTGCTGCCTGGTCTGGTGCAGTTTGTCATTGCTTGTGATAGCGCTGCATATAAAAAATTGGGATGATTAATTCAACTAAAAGATTACCATTTATGTAGTAACGTACCCATCCTTCGGACAGAGATTGTTGCTATTATCCGCCCTAAGAAAAGCATCGTCATTGAAATGCTCTACCGCCTTAAACCAGTTCAAACTTTCCTCCACTTGTTTGTTATGTAACAATGTGATCGGGAGAAAAATACCAAACGATGAAGACTACGAGGACGACGACTTGCTTTTTGTTGGTGGATGTGACAGTTCTACAATTTTCAGGGTAAAAGAACACACTTTTAAATTTACACACTGAACCGAAAAAATATGCTTTCAAATCAAAAACATATTTTTTTGTATTAGATAATTTTACTTTCATTTTAATGAAAAACAACCACTTTTTAGAAGTAAAGTGCAAAACTTCTAATAAAACAATATTCCTTTTTCGTGTGCATGTTAAAGTAAAGGACGAACGTTTTAAAATGCTTCTAATAAATTCAAATGAAATATTAATTAAAAGCGGTTTGTTGTATGATGTAAGAAAAATCCTAAACTGCAAAATACGGGCATCATTTTGATTATTTTTTTATTTTGCTGTAAATGTCTTTATTGAGTAGTTTTGGATTTTTCTTACATCATACAACAAACCGCGTTTAATTAATATTTCATTCAAGCATTTCAAAATGTTCGTCCTATACTCACAGAGAACAGGCATCCAGGCTCGAACATTTTTTCACCAATTTACTGTGTAAACTTTTAAAAGCAAACCCTTGGAAAAACAACGCTGCCTAGTCTAGGTTTCACCAAACCAAACTAAAATTGACAGGCTATCAAACCTCAAGATGAGCAGCTGGCGCCATCAACATACGATTCCCCAAAACTAACGAAAACGAGCTGTAATTTAAAAAGGGCAGTTACAAAAATTTACACACGGCGGGCACTCCAGCTGTCAGATTTATAACCACTCTGTGTCTTTTTCTTTTTTAAACTTGAATTCTTCCATTGTACAAACAAGCCAATATGTAAAATTGGCGCTGATTTTTTTCAAAGCGTTGGAATATTTCACCCTTCCGAAAGCATTGAACGCACAATCTGTCACTCTGACGGCCATGACACCGAAAGCAACCCTGCGCAACCGGAAACCCGCGATGAGACGTCAAAGCCGCTGTCAGCCCGCGACAGCTTCACTCTTTCCGGCATTAATTCGCTACTAGTGAGCACACATTTCTGTGAGCGCTAGTGAGTTTTACACCGTGTAAGTTGAGAAATTAGCGTTTAATGGTGATGAAAATAATTCTACGGCATAGCTTACGTTGCTGCGCGTGTGGAAACGTATAATTGAGTGTGAATTTGTGGATATTTTGAGTGAATTTTTGAACTCTTATGTTGAGGCAAATTTCGTGTCAACATTATGCTGATGACGTTATTTGCTCCAACATGAATGGATGGTTTGCGATGAAATCGTGCCGTGTGAATCTTCCTGAATGATTTTCGAATAGTGTTAATTAATAGGTGGTTTTTGTTTTCTTCTATCGACTATTTACAGCAAAATGGGAAGACGTCCCGCAAGATGGTGAGTATCTTGATTAATATGTTCAGGAAGCAAGAATCGTATGTCCTTGACAAATGCCTTTCTATCTCGTTTCTTAAAAGCAAGTCATTGAAATCAATTCGTTGGCTAGCCGCTAGAGAAAGGCAGAGCAAATCGACAAGCAATAGGGTGAGAAAGATATCCCACTTTTCGATGGAATCGCTTCTCAATATTGTTTGTTACAAATCCACTACTTGCTTGCTTGAACGCTCAAGGTGGGTTGACATATCTTAACCTCGTTATTTTTCGTTTCAGTTATCGCTACTGTAAGAACAAGCCTTACCCCAAGTCACGGTTCTGTCGTGGTGTCCCAGACCCGAAGATCCGTATCTTCGATCTCGGTCGCAAGAAGGCCTACGTCGAAGACTTCCCACTGTGCGTCCATCTGGTGTCCGATGAGTACGAACAGCTGAGCTCGGAAGCCCTGGAAGCAGGACGTATTTGCTGCAACAAGTACCTGGTGAAGTTCTGCGGCAAGGATCAATTCCACATCCGTATGCGTCTGCATCCGTTCCACGTTATCCGCATCAACAAGATGTTGTCGTGCGCTGGAGCTGATAGGTCAGTATTGCGGTTTTTGGTGGAGAAATAGACTAGCATAAAAGTTTCTCGTGATGATACGCTTTCTCAGAGCATTGGGTTATGATCAAAACTCCATGATTACCCTTTTACACGTTGACACATTCTGACGGCATTGTGTCCAAGTGCCGAAGAATAGCCAAAGTTTCAGCAGATTACTAACCGGAATGTAACTTCTTACAGACTCCAAACTGGAATGCGTGGTGCTTTTGGCAAGCCACAGGGAACCGTTGCCCGCGTCCGTATCGGCCAGCCTATTATGTCGGTGCGCTCTAGCGACCGTTACAAGGCCCAGGTCATCGAGGCTCTGCGTCGTGCGAAGTTCAAGTTCCCCGGTCGTCAGAAGGTATGTATCCAATTGTGCTGTACTTTCTGTTCCTATTTTGCCAAAGTTATCCATGATGAGTAAGCTTTTCAGAGCACAGGGCTCTGATTCTCCATGATTAAACATACCCTAATCACGTTGACAAAATTTACTGATTCGTCATGGCATAAGTCTCCGTTATCCTATTCCAGAAACTGTAAAACTAATCAGTTTCTGTTTGCGCTATTGTAGATCTTCGTCTCCAAGAAGTGGGGCTTCACCAAGTACGATCGCGATGAGTACCTGAAGCACCAGGAGGAAGGCCGTCTGGTTGCCGACGGATGCGGTGTCCAGTTCAAGAACGATCACGGACCTCTGGTCAAGTGGGAACAGCACCAGCGTAACCGTTTGAATGCCTAGGGACCGTTGCTCGGAAGAGACCAGCTGAGGGTTGTTGCGTGTATTTTTTTTGTGTACGCTAAGGACTGAGAATGTGCGCTAAGGAGGAAAAAGAAGAAAATAAGTCCACGAAATAAATGGAGAATCCGTATTTTGCTGGCAAAATAGTTGTATGTGTTCTAAGGCGTGAGGTGTTAGTGTGTCGGATGACAGGCCCTGAAAATCGGTTTAGATATTATTCATCAGTCTCATTCGAGGGACTGGCATTCCTATCCCAACCATCACAAATTTATCGTATCCAAAGTAGCAGCAGGGGCTCACAGGATAGTAAATCGTCATTGAAGCACATGGGCAAGCATAGATGTTAGCCCCAAAAACAAGGCTCAGTCTCTTAGTCTCATTTGTTTTGGGAAATTTGCTGCATGTTTGATCGAAAAGTTTGTTCCCTAGGGTTGACAAGATTGAAGCTTTGAACTCCTTGCGGAAGTAGTTCCAAAACAATAGATCACCATTCTTTCATTTTCACCGCTCGTATTTCAAGTACGTAGATGCACGGCTGCATTTAATGTCAATTAAAAGAATATCTGTCGGTACGTTTCAATTGCTTGGAGTACGGACTGGCGCGTTTTTTCGCTGTGACGAACATTTCGCCGCGATGTAGTTCTGCGTTCGCTTTCGAATCAGTGTCGTCTGCAGCGATCTTGTTGCGGTAAAAGCGTAGTTTTTCCTCATCTATCCAGGGATGCCACATATACAGATTTATCTAATCACAGATTTTTTGCAGTTTTTGGATACAGAATTCTGTATATACAGATTACAGATTTTACAGATTTTTGAAAAATCCTCTCTTTCGTTGCATTTCATGATCATGTTTAAATAACCATATTTGGAAATCTCATTGAGCCGCCTACAGAATATGTCAGATATTTATCGACATATCGGAAGAATGGCCGTTTCGAAGGCATCAACCAAATTAATCTTGGTGGGCAGCATCCATTTCAATTCTGTATTCAAACTTCATAAACATCGGTTAAGTCACCTTCGATGGATAGCATCAACCTATACAATGTTTGTTTTTGTATGTCTAGTACGCTCTGGCTATTATAGAAATCGGGCAAACGCAGGTTTTAAATGATGACAGGGGGATGGACAATTTTCAGTAGTCAATCCAAGCACCCCCGGTGGACAGCATCCATCTCAATAAATTAACTGGTATGGGCTACTTCTTTTCATGTCCGATTCGTATACTTTGATTCTAAGGTTTGATGTCAGACAATGTTATTGCATCGATAGCATAAGCTACCGGATCTTGTAGAATTTGAACAACAACAAGAACAAGCATAAAATTTATATATTGATCGTTTTCATTAATATCTTGATTGGGTTAGCACTGCACAAATTGAACTTATATTCTTCAAGAACTTTTATTTCTACCTATTTCAGCTCACCAAATGAAATACAATCTGATCTTCGTACGCTGTGCACTCTAAAGACAAGTTATATTAATAGTATTTGCAAAATATTGTTTTACTTTCACGTTGAATATTTTCTTACATGGCTGTAAACTTGGAATAATCCACAGATTTTCGGTATTTTTTTGTTTAGTTGCAATAAAAAAAATCAGTTTGATTCTTGGTTTGATTAGAACAATAAAAACCAACGAACTGATTTGAATGATGCTATATTTTGCTTCAAGCAGAGTACTGCGTTATCGAAATATTTTTAAGAATTTAATTGATTGGAAATATCTTTATCTACCATAAGAAAAATACCACTTGACGTCATTCAAACCCTCTACAACTCCATCCCCAGGCGGATTGAAGCCGTCCTGGAAGCGGAAAGAGGACCAACTCGCTACTAATAAAACCCACCCTTCACTATACTCAATTAAAATATTGCTAGCTTATCCGAACCAAAGATAAATAAATTGATCTTCAGAGGTACCAGGAAGCTAGATCAGGCTACCCAGTGAATCTTATAGTCCATGTTTTGTGGTAAAATCGCAATTGATCCTTACTACAGGTTCCCCCAAAAATGTTCCGGGAGTGGCCAATGTAGCCAATGGCTTTCTCAAGTCTATCAAAATCATAATTATGAAAAATCATGAAGATGGAGGTGCTGCACGGAATGTCTCGGAGTAAAATCGTAAATGGGCTCTACTACAGGTTCCCCCGGGACCATTCCGGTGGTTCCAATAGTAGCCAATGTATGCAATGGCCTTATGAAGTTTATCAATATCACATTTATGAAAAATCATGAAGATAGAGCTGCCGCACGGCATGTTTTGGGATAAATACCTAACTTGTCGCTTCTACAGGTTCCGGGGACGTTCCGGTGGTTCCGGGAGTGGCCAATATTGTCAAGGATCCACTTTTAGTTTATAATAAAGTTTGTGATGAAAAACTAAGACGAAAGTTTCATATCTCATCATATCTCGGTCAATTCAATGCCGATTCCTGAAATAAATTTTTCATTCGCCTAAAAAATATTTTGTCTTTACGTGTGTTTGCTGAAAAAAATTGTTTGGCAACGGCATCTTGTACAAAATATCATCACAAACTCCCTGAACAATTTTTCGGAACCCGGAACAACTCCGGTGTCCGAGGGTCATGACCAATTATGTTACCAAGATATAAAACATCATTAATTTTCTAGTCAAATGTTTCTTGTCTTAATTAAATCCAATAATATTTCATGAAGTAAGAGCACTACAAAATTGATCAAAAATTTACCTGACCTTATCATTTTGTATGTATAAAGTGTCCCTTGACTCAGCCTAATATGCAACGATCGATTACATATTTTATTATAACTCATAAAGTATTTGGGCTAGAAGCGGTATTTAACTAGAAGTACACTTGCTTAGATAAGTTTAATGAGCCATTTGGTAGTATACATCACGAAAAGTTACACAACTCATTTTATAAAGTCAGAAACTTTTGAGTGATATGGATGTAATGTCGGTCTATAAGCACCAAATTGCATTTTTTTCATGGATGCAACTGCAACATCCCACTTGATAGATAGGCGATTAAGTGTATCGGTTTGAGCGGTTTAGTGGAATACCTGTGACTAGAAATTATAAGAAAAATTAGTATTTTCCATTTAATTCCAGCTACCTTTGCTTATCTTGTCAAGATAAGCAAAGGCAGTTGGAATTAAATGAAAAATACTAATTTTTCTTATAATTTCTAGTTAAAGATTAAATGTAGTCTACGTACGAATTTTTTTTCTGATTTTCTGATTTAAGGCTAACTGAATTCGTTTACCCAACACAACATTTCATAAATCAAACTAAATCAAACTGCTACGAAACACTTAAGTGATTTTCACATATGATTTAGTGGTCATTTGATAATCAAAACATTATTATTCACTTTACACAGATTTTGTTCTTTAAGTTTGTGTTTAGATGAACCATATGAAAACATACAATCGAAACTCAGACATTTTTATTTTTATTATTTTCCAATAACAACATTTTTACTACGCTATTCATACAACAGGCCAGTTGGGAAAATAGAATAAAATATGTTTCTAATATTGAGTCTACAGTTTTCTTGACAAATCATTGTTATTATGCCAACGTGAACAGTCAATTTATAACACGTGACTATTTTCTGTGCATATTGGCTGCATTACTCGGTTTATAAATTCAATTTAGCCAAATTTAGATAAGTCAAAGATCATGTAGATAATGTTCAGCTTGGCCAGTGAAGTCATGATGTCTAAAAAGTTAAGGAAAGTACGCGAAAGTGAACACCTAAAAATTGGTTAATAATATCTCAATTGCTTCGAAATAAATCGGTCATCTTGATAGAAACATGATTTTGTTGATTATCGCCGAATTGATGAAATATTTGGTACAAAGGCTGAATAAAGGAGCTAGGCTAACATTACATCCCGTTACCCTATTTGGTTCAAATGCGATGCACGCAAAGTTATTTTTCAACCAGTGAACGGGAACCAAACAATAGTTAAATATATGATACAGATTTTTTTACAGATTTTCAACAGTCGGATACAGATAAAAAAGATTTTTGGATGTAAAAATACCGATTGACCATGAAAAAAATGTGGCAACACTGCATCTATCCTTATTTTCAAAAGGTTGGGGATAGTCCTACAGATAAAGGTAATCCTTGCACTGATGGTAGGTTCTTATCACATCTCTCCTTATTTTCAAAAGGAATACGGACCAATTATAGAATTGATGATCTTTTGGTAGATCTCAAACAAACAATTACTGATACTCTGGGAGAACCGGAACAACCGTAAGAGTAGTGAATTTTTTAAATCAGTCTTAGATGTCGGCTTTGCTAAAATCATTGTTTGAATACACTCAAACTTGTAAAAAATATATCTCTCAGGTCCACGTGGTGGCCTTCTGAATGATCTGGAACCACCGTAGTCTCAAAACTAGGTGGGTTTTTTCTGAGGCACTTTAGAAAGCACCATTTGAATGCATTTGGAAAATGACGATCAGTATCACCAGAATGGGATCCTCAGTCTAACAACCATTTCTATAAATTTGTTCTTGTAATCTCGGATTCTCACACTGGCGTAAAAAACCTATCGAAATTCATAAAATTTGCCTTCTGAAACTTCATGCACCCACTAAATTTTGATTTCATAAGGCCCTTATGACGTCCATGTGAGTAACTTTGATTCCCTCAGTTGATTGTTATGATTTTCTCAAGTCAATCTTATCAATTTAATTAACCGCCTTATGACTTTCATGGCTGATTTCATTTGGACACAATAATCATAAGGTAGATGTATGAAATGGGGGGGGGCTCTTCGGCTGAGTCGGTTAGGTTTATTCTGCGTGGAGTGTGAATCAAGACGACTCGCCCTCACATACGATGTGACTCTCCGTGCAAATCAAATGGAGAGTCAACTCACACGGGGCGACAATTGTCACCTCGTATATGAGAGCAAGTCGTCTCACCTCACACGACACGCAGAATAACCACCCAAGTAACCACAAGGCTGTAATAGCAACAATCAATATGCAACTAGCGATTTGAAATTGGTTCACTGTTGTAGAACCCCTTGGCCCGAAGTACACCTTGAAGCCAGCACCTTGTTATACATATTTGCGCCTTTGTTTTGATTTGCTGTGTTATTTTGACAGAATATTTGAGAGTGTGTTCATGTGAGTTCATTATTAGGGGTGCATTATTGAGCTTGGGATCGAGCTTGGGACCGATGTGTTAGTACTGACTGAGCCAAGAAAAAATCGTATTTGTATGGGACGTACTTGTCTTAGAGTTATGGCTGGCCCCAGGTAGCTGGCACCCCTATCTTATTGCCTTTGTCTTGAAAAGAGCAAACATCGCAGCGGGTCAGAATTATGGCCCCACTGACAACTGTTGAATTCAGCTAAAATTTGTAAACAAACCATGAAGACGGATCCAATGTTGGCTTCGAAAACATAGCGGCACGTCAGCTACCTGGCTAGCTCACAATTGATGGTACGTTGCGAACGCAGTCCGCGTGAACGATGTTTACTCATACGTAACTGCCAAATTGTGGATGACTCCTTTAGTCTATGGTAATAGCATGCATGTATAGGGCATATGTATTACGTCTAGTGCATAATTGAAGTTGGATTAAAGCTGAAATGGGCCCCACTAAGTGCCGCAGACAGACGTTCATGCTCGACTCGCCAACTCGCCAAATTGAGAAAAAAATGTTACTCAATTTACGTAAAAAGTGGATCTACTCAAAAATTGAGTTGATCCACTTTTTAACGTAAATTTAGTAACATTTCCGTGAGAGAAAAAGAGATAGCATACAATTGTACTCAAAAATTGAGTAAAGTGAAGCGAGAGTGTAAGGTCTAGTGTCAGAGGATTAAACGTCAACACAAAAATATGCACAGCAGTGTGCGTACGTAAACATAATCCTTTCGCCTGGCTCCAAAGCCAAAACAAAGAAAAAGTGAGTGATTAGTTTGCCAGCCATCGAATTTGGTGTCGTCATTAGCGACAGCAAAATACGGAAATCAGCGAAATTTTCACACTTTCATCGCCAGCATCGTTTCCGAATTAATTCCCTCGTCATGGGTAAAGTATTCCTCGATCATATTGGTGGTCAGAAATTGTACTCCTGCGCTGCTTGCGAAACTAATCTGACCAATAAACGGGAACTGATAAGCACTAGATTCACGGGAGCCACTGGAAGGGCCTACCTCTTCAAACGAGTCGTCAATTTGACCTACTCTCCGGTTCAGGATCGAGTCATGCTTACTGGAAGGCATATGGTGCGGGATGTGATGTGCAAGAACTGCAAAGCCAAACTCGGATGGATGTACGAATTTGCCACGGAGGAGTCTCAAAAGTGAGTTGTAAATATTTTCAGGTCTTGCTTTGTTGTGGTTTGTTTGCCTGGAGACACTGAAAGAAAAATGCTGGTTGAAGTTCAGTAGCTAATCGTTCATTTCTTTCTCAGATACAAGGAAGGGCGAGTGATACTGGAACACGCTTTAATCACAGAGACGGAGGGATTCCCGGAGGCGTGACCTTTCCTGTTCGACCCCGTCGAATTCTAGGCAGGACACAATAATGATGCTATGAAACTGCGCCAACTTACATTTCAAATCAAGAATATTGAAATAATTACGGAAATGAATTAATGGATATTTTAAATCGGAATTCCTCGAGGGTCCCTTTTTTTAAATCGTAAGAGCTTTGCACACATTAGAATAGTGTTAACAATTCGACTACCGTCACTTAATATACATCTCACCTATATTGATTACACAGTGTGTTTATTATATTGGTAATAATAAAATACATTAAACGCTAAAATAAAAACTGTTGATTTATACAACTACCATTCCGTCCAAGCATTCAACATTTCTCACTTGCCGCCGAGTTTCGCAGCAGCTGCCAAGGCGTTCTCGTTCGCCAGCATCTGGAACTCCTGGAATCGCTGCGACACCCGCTGGTTCATTTTGAGAAACTTTTCCATGCAATTTAGGGAGCATTTGTCTTCCTTGTCGGAAATGCTTCGGCCGGTGAACTCGTTCACGCAGTCAATGAAGCACAACTCGGACAGTTTGTTGTAGGACAGGAGAAAATCGGAGAACTGCAAGTTGGTGGAATAGAAGGTTAGATTCGATCATGAGCTCAGAATTGAAAACAGATTTTTCGGCCGGGTACTCACCGATTTTATCTGATCCTTATCTAGCTGATCGATGGTTACTTGTGTGGCCATGATTCCCGAGGTGTGTGATTTACGAGAAAAATAGTTTTTTATTATTTTACTTCGACTCTTTCGGACCGGAGTGAGATTTGATCGGCAGAAATATTTGGGGCCACAGTTCTTATTTGACGTTTTGCTTTTATTACGTCACAGCCCATGCATGTGTTTGAGGTCCCATCGAAAAAAAGATGTATTCTAATATATTTAGTTAGCTACGACATGAACCATCACGATAAAATAACCAAAACACCATTTTATTTTACTCAGACGTAAGTAACTTTTACACAGAAAAGAATCTTGTACACGGAGAAAAAAGATTGGTAAACACAAACATATTCTAGTTTCATTTAACCGGAGTTTCACGTTGAATTGGGCACAAACATCATATTAGTTTGGCTTGACTACCTGCGGTGGTTAAAACAAACAAAAATTTTGAGTTATTGTTCCGTAAATTAAGTAGTTAAGTTCAACTGACATATGGTTCAATTACCCATTATGTTGGTTGTTTCATTATGACAGCTATGAAAACAAACAGATTTGTTGGTTGATTCTACCAACGCTTATGGTTTGCTTCAAACAAATTTTAGTATGATTCAAACTGCATTGCTGTTTGAAACAAACAAATGAAAACGGTTGAAACAACAAACATTTCCGTTAACATTCACCCACATTTCGACTGTAATTTCAAGAATATTTGTTTTAATAAAATGCCAATTAAAGACGTTAGGAAAGTGCACATTTACAATAGACTTCTCTCCGTCTAAGAAAAATATACATATGTTAATGCGAGCCTTTCTATTCTTACTATTTTTAAGTTATTTTTAAATTAAAATATTAAATTTTTACGTATTGGTGAATGATAGCGCGAGAGCATGCCGAGAGAGTGGGCCGGATAATGGAATATGAAATACCCAAAAAAAATCTGTTTCAAACTAAAGTTTTAGTTGTTTTTTTTCCTAACAAGATATCAGTTTGAATTGACCGCCGCTCTGGTTAAATTAATCTAAAATTTCAATTTGTTACCTGTGTCAGCGCAACCTGTGTTTTGGTAATAATAAATCCCTCTGTCAAAGTGTAAACAACAAAAATATTAGATTAGAACAACCATAATTTGTGTTGTATGATGGTAATATATTTAGGTAGAAACGACCAACCTACCTGTTTGTTCCAAAACGAAATCGTTGGTTTGAAACAATAAAACGGTTTTGTAAAACAACCAGTTTGGTTAGTTTGGATGTCAACCAACAAGTTTGTTGTTTCAAACGGGACTCTTTTTTCTCCGTGTAGTAAAAACTACCATTTTACCCGACTAAAGCTTGTAGTACACTGTTTGTCCAATAGCCAAATATTTGGCATAGGCAGCTAGACAGCTGACAGATATCATAGATGTTTGTCAGATGCCTATCTGCCTATGACAAATATTTGGCTATTGGACAAACAGTGTACTACAAGCTTATGCCTGTTTCCAAAACTACCATTAGAAACCTAGAGCTGTTCAGTGGAATACCTGTAAATAGAAATGAGAAGAAAGCTTAGTATTTTTCATATAATTCCAACTACCTTTGCTTATCTTGACAGATACGCGTATTTTGTCTACAATATGCAGACTTCTTCAGTGTTTCGTACTAATAATTCGACTCTAATTTTAACTTCTAGTTACCATTTGAATCTTATTGCTAACGGAAAGGAAACCAACACGCTTTCTTTCGTGTCGTTCAAACTCGGACTCCAATCATCACTCAAGGATAAAGCTTCAACATGGTATGAGGGTTTGGTTTTCCGTGAATTCAAGGATTACGGATCCCATGATTTTCGGGTTCCATAAAATATAAGAAGAGTTGTCACACTGGTACCTTAATTACGTTATCCCGGGACGCAACCCAAGTAACCACGAAGCTGCAATAGCATGCATATATAGGGTATATGTATTACGTCTAGTGCATCATTGAAGTTGGATTAAAGCTGAAAAGGGCCCCACTAAGACCGAACTAATGCTATATATTTTGTAAAGCCATAATACATTGCTAAAGTAGCATTATTGCATTGGTAATGCATCACTACATGCATAAGCTAATTTAACGCTTCATAACTTGAAAACTGTTGAATTGATGCGATCCCGCATTACCGATGTTGATTTTTGATTGAATAAGTGCAATAATATAATGCTTTTGGTTACTTGGGAACACATTTCGCATTTTTTCGCAGCCTCTTACCCACCTAACACAGTCGAGCCTTTACCTGCCTACGCTCAACAGGCATCCCGGCCCTGTTTTTGGGATTGGTGATGGGATCTTCTACACTACCACTTCGAGCAAGTACTACTCCAATCAACATATTCCTGCATATTTCGTTCCTGATTCTACAAACGTTTCCAGTCAACTGGACGATAGACCAACCGATCCTTTGATGCTCGTCGTACCTCCGTGATGTAAGCCTGCAAGCTTCAAGGAAGCCTCCAATCCTCCCATCCCGTTCCTGTGTTTGAGTATGGGAGTGGGGGTCTTCCAAGTCGTCCACACAGGCAAGTATAATTGCGATTCAAACATCTTCCTTCCCGTAACGTTTGTCTCATCAACCCACGTGTGCACCAGGTGCCTTATCCAATGTTGAGCCGCCTTCACCAGGAAACTTCAACTCTGACGCTTCTGGAGGTTTCTCGACTGATGTTATTGTGCTCAATTACGTAGTACGCAATTTGTTGTTGATAGTACAATTTTCCACAATTACAATTTGTGACTGACAGGAATAACAGTACCCATCCCAGGTCTATGCTTTCAAGAAATATGAATCATGAAATCTTTTTCTCCATTTTTCCATCTGGTCCATATTGCGCAGCGTCGGACATGTTGAGGCCTTCTGTCTTGTCACTCGCATTCGAATTATCAGCGCCTGGTTCAAACCAAAACCGCCTTGTATCGATTAAATCTGAAGTGTAGGTACGATTACATCCGCTTCCGAGCATAACATCGGTTCTTCGGTAGAGGGCATCGGTTGAGGTGACATAGGCTATTTACCTATGTGCAAAATGTGGTTACCTTGGAGTGAAAACGAATGAAAATGCGGATGCTATACGTACCGATTGCAGACGAATATCTTTTCGTCTCAGAAGGGTATAATGCAGCGGGGTTTCAGCCATTTCGTCGCCATCTGTATCCGGCTGATTCACAATTTGACGCGGTTCAAATGGTTCAGCTTTCGGATGCAATAGATCATTGCACGGAATGTATTAACCTCACTTTTTTGACAGTTCAGGGAGCTTGTTTACAAGGTGTTAGAATTTGATCCGCTCAAACGAAATTTTTGCTTGGCTTTTTCCGGATTCTGTACAATTAGATTCAGGAAATGATGTAAAAATAAGCACTGATGTCTATTTTCCGACGATTTTACTTCAATTGTAATACATTTATAGCACAAAGTTTCAAACCGATCTCACCGAAAATATTCTAAGTCCACGTAAACAAGCTCCCTGAACTGTCAAAACTGCATTGATGACGCCATCGTGCAATGATCTATGGTATCATAACCGTGCCAATAGATTATTGCACCGAATGTATTAACCTCACTTTTTGACAGTTCAGGAGCTTGTTTACAAGGTGTTGGAATTTGAACCGTCCAAACGAAATTTTTCATTGGCTTTTTCCGGATTCCGTACGATTACATTCAGAAAATGATGTAAAAATAAGCACTGGTGTTGTTTTCCTGCAATTTTGCTTCAATCGTAATAAATTTAGAGCACCAAATCTCAAATCGATCTCACTGAAAATATTCTAAGTCCACGTAAACAAGCTCCTGAACTGTCAAAACTGCATTGATGACGACATCGTGCAATGATCATAACTTTGTTTTGACAAGAAACATAATGCTGCAGATGAAAGAAAGCAAGAACAAGTTTGCAGTGTTGGTGAGATTTAATTTTATATAAACAAAATGCGTCAATCAAAATCGTGTAATATTTCAAAAAAAAGTTCTTTATGTGAATTGGTTTTCGTGTGATATTTTTGTTTTAAATATGTGATTATTACACTCATGCCACTAATAATTCTATTCTGAGGTTATTTGAAGACCGATGTAATATTCCACTCACTGGATGTTATTGTGCATCGTATTTCCTTGATTACATCAGTATTTAATACGTTAGTATCAATTACGTTGATGTATATTATATTTTTGCTGTGTACACCGCAGCGCTTGACTTCTTTTTTTTTTATTAAAGTCTCTTTAAATTTTAATCGAGTCTCCTTTGATTCATTTACAGAGTTGAATCAACTTAACATCTAGTATTATGGCGCTAGCACCAAACCGAATAGCGACACCCAGACTAGCGACACTTTTTTGACTTCCGAAAAATCTGTCAATGTCATATTCGAATGAGAAGAATAAAAATAAAAAAAAGTTATTTATGTCTATCAAGATTGTTATTGTTTTTTCAAGAATAGTTTTTCTATACATTCGTTCTGATTTTCGATTCAAATGGCCAATTTAGCTATTGAAAATGTTCGTCATCGTCATGCCAGTGAGAATACTGTATATCATGTGTTCAACACTGAGCGGACTAAACACTGACGGATTATGGATTTCGGAACTGAATTTACACAC